>JAOEGS010002969.1:28838-78607 GCA_025447755.1 Corythornis vintsioides | reverse complement strand
ATATATGTAGCCATTGTCTTCGTGCTTACAGTTTGTTGGGGTTTTTTTGTTTTATTGGTTGGTTGGTTGGTCTGGGAGTTTGGTTGGTTTGTTTGTTTGTAGACAGCCTTGCCTATTTAGACATCTCCCTTTTTTTCCATTTATGGTCTGTTTCCTTCCAGCAGGCTGCTACAGCCCTCATTCCACACTGGTGACAGTGTACTTTTTATCCTTTCCCTTCTGGTGCAGAGCATTTGCAAGATAAAAAGCCTTATCATGTGAATGTGCTCAGTGACTACAGGAAACCCAGGCATCATGCTTATTAGTCTTCTTCATGGACTGATTGGTGCCCTGCTTTAGGTTATAGGTTTTGTATTTTCCCGTGAGGTACATTTCCTAGCACAGAATCGTACAGGGTCCAAGGTGTATTTCACAGCGTTTTGTAATTCCATTTTATCTAAGAATTTTATCAGGTATAGTGCAGAGGCAGAGCATTTCTAACAGCAAACTTTTCCTAGGAACATTTTACAGCATAAGCTTGCATATGTATGAAAATATATAGAGAAGGCAGGGCATGAATGAGGCAGGAGGCAGAAAATATTTTTAACCTCTAACATTCTCAGTGCGAAACTCTGTTTTATAGTGGAATTTGTATGCTCCTTCTGAGGATTAAAAGAAAAACAAAAAAAAGGAAGGAATTTAAGGCACAGAAAATGTCATATTTTCTCTAATATTGTAAGGCACAGACACCTTGCTGTTTGTGCCAGTATAGATAACTATGTTCTTTTATCACCTTAGAAGGAATCCTTCTGAGGTATAAAAATCCTTAGTAGCTTCCTGATCTGTTCTTCTTAAACAAGCAAATTCTCTGTTTCCTGGTTACACAAGTGAATGACATTTTACGATGTAAGAAATATGGGAGAAATACACATAGGATTAGCTGCTTGCCCTCTAATCATCTCTGAAATTCTTTTAGCCTTTCCTCCCGTTCACCACCCTGTCACTCTGACATGTTAAACAGCCTGAGTGATTTGTTTGTTCACAGTTTCCATGTGCATTGTGTTTTGTCGGAAGGCTGGGCTGGACAGCAAGGTCAAAAGCTGCTGTTGGTTTTGTGCTGGATTTTGCACCCTCTGAAGGAAGAGGGAGATGGTGTTATCTCTGAGAGCTAGTTTAGAGCCCTTGCTTCAAAGCCTTTGGCAGCAAGTGTGGGGTGGAGCAGGCAGGGAGCCTGTAGCTGGCGTGCAAACTGGTGAGAAAGCAGAGAGCACAGGCACAGAGGTGATGGAAAGAAAACTTTCTGAAGCAGTTGGGGGCGTCTGCTGCAATCCATGGAGAAAACTGCTGGATGGAGAAGAAGGTTAGAAGAAAGGACAGCTGCAGTAGATAGGGGAGAGATTTGTTTTCAAACGGTTTAAGCTTTCCCCTGCAAAATCTTTTTCTGTACTGTAATAGTTTCCTTGTCCTACCCGGTGACCAAACGAGCAATTATTGCACTCAAAGCCCTATTCTGCATTTTGATGTAAGGAATAGTGTTGGTCCCCATACCTCATGGCTGGCTGACTCAGTGTCACATCACACTGAGCAGCAATTTGCACAGCAAACAGCCTCTCAACTACAGGAGAAGAGGAAAAACTTAGCGCGTTTCCAGTCCACGTTCAGAAGAACTGAGGTGGAAAGATGTCAGTACGGGTTCCCAAAACAGGGAAGGGGATGTGAAGGTAACGTTTCTGAACTGGATGTAGGGGAGAGTATTTCTTCTCTAGTGTCAAGTCAGCTTCTGCTGGGAGCTTATTAACCTCTGTGTGTGACCATTGAGGAATGAATTCCTATCAGTTTACAGGGCATAGAAAATGTTGTAAGGCAGAAGATAGAAAAAGACATGATAGGACAAACCAAGAGCAGTCTGAAGGGCACATCTTTTTATTAAGCCTGTCAAACATTGCCTCCTTGAACAGCAAGCTGCAAAGCCTTCAGCTTTTGTAACTCCCTGTTTCCCCCATTGCAGTAAATACATGGCATCTGCTGAAGACTAACACTTAAGAGTTTCAGAACCTTACCTCCCAGTCCCTAGTTTCCAACAGATGCATGCTCTCCAGCACAAACACCTTTACTAAGTATATACTAATGGTCTGACACTGACGTAGATTTTATCCAACCATTCCTAATTGTCATTGGAAGGTTAGAAATGTGAAAAAAAAAAGTGCAAATACACCTGTAAAGAAAAAGCAGTTGCTGGTCACAAAAATACGGCTGATAGGTAAGAAAAACAGTGCCTTTCAGTGACTTTGCCCCTCCCAAAGTTAAGTATAACCAGTTAGCTAATGACTCTGCTAATACTGTTCTAGTTTCTATGTTGGTTTCTTTGTTTTGGGTTTGTGTTTGTGTGGGTTGGGTTTTTTTTTTTGTTTGTTTGGGTTTTTTTGTAAAGTGGGAGGAGACCACATAGGAAATAACTGCAGAAACCTGGACAAAAGAGAATCGGGTCCATGGTGATACATCCTGAAAAATGCCCAATAGGTAAGATCACAGAATCACAGAATCATTAGGTCTGGAAAAGACCTCTAAGATTTTATCGTGTTTAGTGTCAATGCTGTTGCAGTGGCATCCAATGCTATCCACAGCTACCCAGGGGCTGTTTATATCATTTGATACAGTACTTTGATGGATATTATGCCTTGACTTTCATTCCCCTGTGCTGCATTTTAATAGAACTTGTAATCCTGTGAGATCGACTCCGATCAGCTTTATGTAAAAGGGGTCCTTCACTGTATATTTAACTGTTGCTTCTTTATGCACAGGGTAACTTTCCAAATTTCTTTTTTTTAATCTGGATATGCCTAAGAAAACAGAGCAATGAGTCTTTTATAGTTTTCTCAGAAATGTAACCTCCTTGATGCCAAAAGATGCAGGGAATCTTTCAAAGTCCTGTTAAGCATAAACTCCATGCAGATCATTCCAGCCATATTGCTAGGGAGCAGATGTGTGCATCCTACCACACTCATTTCATCTGCAGAGGAAATGAGAAAGGAAGAGTGAATTTCAGAAAAGAAAGCAGGAGGAAATAGAGCTGGGTATGGACCACGGGGAATTGCCACACAGGTCACAGCCCCTTTCTCATGGCTGTGGTATGTGCAGTAACAGAAGGGGTCAGATGCCACAACCCAGATGTATTGTTTCAGACATCTGTGGTTTGTGGCCTGGTCATCCTCTGAAAGGGTTGCTACCTCATTGACCAAACTTTCTTCAGGCATCTGAAAAATCAGTTGCCAACATCCAGTCGAGGCCTCTGACACGCTGAACACCTGGCCAATGTGCTAAAACCAGCAGCAGCTGAAGTGCTAATGCACGAGAGGGACTGAGCAGGAGACACTGACGATGCTGCTCAAGTCCCTTTGGTGGAAGACTGCTGGACTCACTTGGACTGTTTTAATAGGAAACTCTTAACAGGCAAATCTTTAATGTTCTAATGCTTTATTTCCACTCTTTGTCTTCGTTATCTCATAAATAGATGAAGAATTCTTCCATTTTGCAGCTGTTATTATAATCAGTAAGCTAAATGTTTTTGCTTTTAAAACCATGAGTCCCAGTTAGCTGCTGTAAACATGTACTTCATTGACATCTTAAACCCTCTCATGGTGAGACTGCCTTTTCTTGCCTGGCATATACCTCTGTTAAGAACAGTCCCATGTCCCTGCCCAAATAAGTGGTTTATCAAATCTGCTCCCACTTTAGCTGAGACAGTTAGTGGGCAGTGGTTTTGCAAGTAATTTTTCTCATACATTTGTTTATGTGATAAAGGCCTAATTTATCCCTCTTCTTTTCTAAAACTGTGGTTGTAATTTTCACCCTGAAACTTCACAACATGTTTTGATGTGTTCAGGGCAGTAAAAAAAAAATAATTATCTCATCTCAAGATTCTTTTCTGCTACCAGTGATGAATTATGTAAATTGTAAAAAAAAAAAAAAAGAAAAGAAAAGAAAGGAATTCTGCTGTATTTCCCCTATGGGTCATTGCATTTCATTATTACTGAACTCATTCCTTGGTTTATAAAGAAGTTTGGATTCTCTGATATGAATGAAACAGAGATAAAAGTTGTTGTTGTTGTTACCAAATTAAATACAGTCCTGGTGAAACTCCATTGGTTTGATCACATTTCAAGAGGGTGAATTCAATCTAATACTTTGAAAACCATTAATAACTAGAGCAGGACCTAAATTGTGTTTTAATTTTTACAAATACCGTGTATTGGTCACTGATGAAGAGCAAGGATATTCTGCACAGCTATGACATTTCACTTACCTCTCCCTGTGGAGGTGAGGTTGTCAGAAATAGATGTCTTAAATCTACATCTTTATGTACCTAATTGTAATGATAGGAGTATGTTGAAATCCAGAGGCTGTGCTGGATAGAAATGCAGCATGATTTTCTTCTGTCTCAGGTCATCAGGGAGATTGATAGGGATCCAGAGAAGAACTGAAGTACTGTTAACACCCAACTTTTGAAACTCTGCAGGCAAACTATATTTTAATCTTTTCCAATGCATGGGGAAAGTGTGGTGTCAGAGAAACTTGCAAGCTGAACAGGGATTCACACAAAATAGTCAAGTTCTTTGAAAATACTGAGGCTGGAGAAGGGTAGGACCTCAGCCCCTTCCTCAAGAAGATGTAGCTATTTCTCTGACAGAAGAATTCTCTTACAGAAGAGCCTGAGACATCTCTTTTTACACACTGCTACCCAAATTGTGCCAAATAAAAACTGAACAACAAGAAAGCCTACAGAGAAGTCCCAGCAACTCTCAAGATAGTAACAGAGCATACATCTCAAAGGAGGCTGAGGTTGGGTGTGAGGATTCAGTTCTCAGAGTCTCTGTCCTGGGAGACTACTAGGGTACTAAATAAAAGTATTTTGTGTGATGCTGCTCAAACATATAAAAGAGTTTACCCAACTGAAAGTCCCTGGTGAGGCCAGCCATTAAAGAGCCTTCTCAGGGCACAAGCACAGCAGAAGGGTGGTATCATCAGGACCTCACTGGACAGCAAATCCAGGGGTTTCAGATGCCTATAGATGTAGGTGGCATCCAGGCTTCTGAGCACCACAGCAAAGCCACGTTGTTGGTGCTCAGCATGCAAGTCCCTTGTAGACATACCCTAGTATGACAGTGACACAGTCAGCACAACACTTCCAGCAACAAATAATATTTGTTTATTGCAGATCACTAGCATGCTGTCTAAATTGGTTGTGAATTCTTAGCACTGCAGGCTACAGTTTTTCTTTAAAGTTTCCAGATTCCACCAGTTTCCAGTGTAAGCTGATGTCCTGTCACTAACTGTACACATAAGGGTATGGACAGCCTCTGTTTAAGGCTTCTTGTTTACTAAAAGATAAAAGAAAAGGTGCTTGTAAATAGCTGACTGTGATCCAAGCAGAATTGACAATAACTATTTCTTCTTCTCATCCTATTTTGTCTGTATTTAAGCAGATTGAAAAGGAAATGTAAAGAGTATACAAGACTCTCAAAAGTCAATGTAGCTTGTTGAAAGATCATGAAGAAATTGATAGCAATATTTAGCAAATGACTAATATGTTCTGGAACAAAGCTTTCCCTTTTGGTAAGAGCCATTTCTGTTTTCCTATTGGATTCCAGGAACTGTCAGAAACATGAATTAAAAATATACAAATATTTTAGAATAAAAGGCATATTCTTAGTAAGGCTTATGCTTCTCTTAGATCCATCTGTCTTCTTAAAGAGATTTAGCTCCTTTCTTCACTTGAAAAAATATCAGAATGAACAACAAAAAAAAAAAAACCCAAGAAAGAAACAAACATAATTAAATATGAGCAAGAATGAACTGCAATGCCTCATCAGACACAAGCATTTCAATTAATTTTTGAAGTATTTTGGGATCCCTGTAAAAATCTGCAATTTGTGAAATAAAGAATTATCATTGCTCAAAATTGCAACATTTCTAAATGCCTAAAAAAACCTCAAAACAAAAACAATATGGAAATTTCATTAAGGAATAAAACTGTTTAAATATTCAATCTGGACAAGTTGTCTGAGCTCATTCCTTTATTCATCAAGCTTTATATGGAGGAAATATCAGTGATGAAGGTATGAAAGAGTATACATTTATGCAGATATTGTATTTATTACCAAAGAAATACCCAGGCATTTAAATGGCAAAGAACTATAGGAAACATTCCAATTTTGTGTGCTGCAAAATGGTGCTGTTGAGTGAAACTTGCAGGTGTAAATAGGATTGAAATTTCATTCCATACCTTTTGTCTTTGGATGTCACCATCAGGGAAATTGATTTCCTTTTTAATTCTTGGGGGACCCTTCCAGACATTAGACAGGATGACTAGACAGATCAACAAGAAACTGCAAATAGGATTTTTCTGTAGCTTTGGTGTTACTGAAAATAGGACACAACTCCCAAAACTATTGCTTGTGTTGTAGAACAAATGCTTTCCTGATGTAAAATGGTACTGTTCCATTGACTACAATGATGGTACACCAAATTTATGCCAGAAGAATATGTAGCTCTTTATCCATTTATCTATAAGCTGGTTGCTGTGACTTAATTTCAAATGAATTATGTTACTGTTCTTGGTCTGTGCCCTTGCAGCACTTTATTACTTAGAAGGCTAGTTCAGCAGAAATAAATAAATATGTGATTTGCAGTCTCAGCAAATGTCCTGGCCAGGAACAAGGGCCTCTCTGCAGTCTTCCAGACTAATTGCCCCCAATTTGCTGTTCTAACCTTCATACCCAATTCATTCCCTTCTTGCACTATTCTCCTTACTCTTTTTCCACTCAATCCTCATGTTCAGATTTCCTCCAGTGTCAGCAAGTCTTTAACCACCAGTTCTTATGTATTCAAATTCCTTTGGAGAATAACTTCCTCTACATTGCTCATAAGAAATGTGTATACATCTAAGAAAGTATATTATTTAAGAAAATAACATACTTTAAGTCTTTCCTCCATAAGCTCTAGCCCAGAAATTTTGTGTTTGATAGTATACCCTGGCATTTATAGTAAAAATATTGTCATTATAATTGTCTCCTGTCCTTACTAGTACATCATCTTTCAATGTTTTCCTAATTTCACAATCAAAACCTGCTATCAAATATAAAAACCAGTTTAACTGCCATTCATTCATGTAGGAAGATTTTAAAGCTTATGAAAGGCTGAATGGCAGCAACTTTCTATTCAAAAACTGAATACAGTATCAGGAAGTTAATGATAAGCATTAATAAAATCATTCTTGAGTCATTGCTTAGGTACTAAGGACCTTTTGATGATTAAAGAACGTGTTTGAAAATTGGTCTGGGCACCTACTGAACAGCCTGTGACTCTGGAAGGCATTAATCCAGAACATTGGTTTCATTTTCTCATTAAGTCTTCTCCATTATAGAAGTTGTTTGTGAGGCCTGTTGGAATCAGTGGTGCACGGGAAGGATGAAATTAAGAAAACAGTCTGAGCGAAATAAGTATTTCCCAGATACTTACTGACACCTGCTGAATGTAATGGAATTGTTTCCACAGGCCAGCTGCATTTCTGCTGAGTCCTTAGCCAGGTGTGGAGTCTGAGCCTATGACCTTTGTGTGCTTATTCACTATGAAAGACCATGGATCATTCTCTTGGTACAGTGTGTAGGTAAAAAGTAAAAGAAAGAATAATGAAAGCCACGATAGCTATAAAAAATGAATTTTATGTTGTTTTTAAATTATTTTCTTTCGTGTGGTGTAAGAAAAAAAGCACATTTTACATACAAGTGCATGTTTGCAGTTAGGGAAATATGCCTGACTGGACTTGCCTCTATCTGTGCTAAGCTATCTAATGTTGATATGTTTTCCAACTATAGCCTTTATCTTTCTTTCCCTTCAGATTTCTATGATTCTATGCTATGATTCTATGCTCAGTTCCTACCTTTTGGATCATGTATCTGTCTTCCTTATGGCACCATTAAAATAGATATACTATATCCAGCTTGGAAGTTATCTGTCCTGGTGTTCTTCTCATGTCTCCTGTGAACACATAAGAAAGGAACCATTATGAAACAAGATTATCACTATGAAAATTTTTACTCCTAGTCTCATTTAATTAGCATTGATATAACTTTTGATAAACTCCAGAGGAAAAAAAAAAAAGAAAAATAGAATCTTGCACAATGTCTTTCATATAGTGCTAGTTTCAGTGTCCCTGTGGTGCTCCCAAACACAGAGTCATACTATAAAGCTGTCTTCTCTTTAGTCTATATTTTCAAGGTTTTGATAAAGTCTTTTGTTTGTGTCCTTTGTCAGCACATCAGACAATATACTCTGGGTAATTTTTTGTAAGCATGCCTATGTTCACCAGGTTAAAACCAGATTCGTAGATTACTTTGCTGGGGAAAAAAAAAAAAGCGTAATGTTGTTTCTATCTTTTTAAAAGATGATTTATTGAGATTTCCAAGAACTAACTAGCTTATTAACTTTCCAGCAGAGAAGTGTTTGTAAAAGCAAACAGAATAAATATATATATATTTCAGTGTATGTTGGCAGTACTGTATATCACGATTCTAACTGTAGTCAAATGCACTTCAAATACAACCGGTACTGAAGTTTTTGAGATGTCAAGGCATTCACGATACTAGTTTTCTACCTCAGGCTGCACTCGATGATCTTCAAGGTCTCTTCCAACCAAACGATTCTGTGATTCGATGTCATTTTGCACAGCCTGCTCTTTGCCTTTAGCCCGTCGCTTTCCCACTCCCTAGTGCTCTGGGGAGGTCCCTTCTCTTCTGCCCCACAGCTGCCCAAAGCACGTTCTCTCCGAGTCGCCCAGCTGCAGGCCAGGCCAGTCCGCAGCGGGGAAGGGGTGGCAGCGAGGGCCGGCGGGAGCGACCCTCTGTGCGGGGACCCCGGGCGGGGCACAGGGCGGGCACGCAGGGCACAGCACTTCGAGAGCAAGTCGAGGAGCCAGCTGCAGCGAGGTAACCGCGCACTGTGGGGCACATCCGCGCCAGGAGGGGTGGGTGGGCTGAGGGCTCTTTCTGGCTTTTTTTTTTAGCTCTTTGGCGAGACTTAGGAGAACCGGGAGAGCGGCCCCGCTGTGCCGAGGGCGGGCGGCTTGTGGGCGGGCGGCTTGTGGGCGGGCAGCGCCAGCGGACCCTGAGGAGCCGCTTCCCGCCCGCTGCCAACGCAGCCCTGGCGGCACCAGCGGCTACAGGCAGCGGCCGAGGCCAGGGCGCCGAAGGACCTCAATCGAGGCAGTAGCTGCAGGGATCTCCCGAGCCCTGCTCCTGGTTGAAAGGGCAGTTCCAGCACAAGGTGTGGGCGGGTTGATGAGCTGCTGGGTCAGGTGGAGGAGTTGAACTGTGGAATGGCCGTGTGGTATCAGTAGGGCTGAGATGGAGAGAGGTGGGTGGCTTTGCAAGCACGTTCCTGTCCAGGACACCGCCGTGAATGAGGCACCTTGGACACTGGTGACTCACAGAAGCAGGGTCCCCTCCCGCAGTTACAACCACAAACACATCTTGAGATTGTAACAACACGGCCAGGAAGGAGGGCTGCAGGTAGTAACTGAAAGCAGCACACAGTAAACGCTGCAAAAAGAGACCATCAGTACCCTTGGGGGTGACTCTGCTAAAGGGCCCTGGGGCACCCATCTGCTGACCCAACAGCCATGAGATGCCTGCTGCCTCCCAGAGCTAAGACCAGAGGCATTACTGAACAGGTACTGCAACTAACCCAATGCACAGCCTGCTGTGCACTGTTACTCTTCATGTGCTCGTGAATGGCACTGCAAACCCGAAGCTGAGCAGAATCAAGGACTATAAAAGCCTAGGGGTGCAGATTAAAAACAAATGATGCACAAGTTACCTTTCCTCAGTATGACTAGTTGGAGGAAACAGGGTAGCCGGGAAGAGATTTATAAAACACATCAGCTTCTGGCTACGTGGCTGGTGCCATTTAGAGGGCTTTGGGTTTTATGATAATGGGATATTCTATGATATCTTCTTTCTTAAGAAAGACCTTTTGTTTACAGTTTTCTTAAGTGGACGGTTATTCTGAATAAATATTCAGCCTAGCACACATTAAGAAATTCACCAAAGTCTGTGCTGTTGCCCTGTTTTATTTAGTCCCTGTTAAATTCTTGTGAGTTTTCAGTACAAAGTAGCCTAACATTTTTTCCCCCTAAGATAAAATTAATCTGCCCTAGTTTAGGCATTAAAAAAAAAATAAAAAATCTCTGTCTAATTCACCCTATTATTTCTTTCCAGTCAATGAAGAGAAACTGGCATCTCAAGGGAATGACTAGTCTTACCCAAAGATCAGTATCTTGGATAGGTAAGATGAATTGCCATTTGGAATTTCTTTCCAGTGACTATCAGGGGAACTTAGGGTGACTGTTTCAGTCTTACAGTTGTAGTTTTTGGATGTCTGAGGTTCAGTGACATAAGCTGTTCTTCCTTATGGGAACATTTTCCGAAGCTATGAATAATGAATTCCCTTCAGCAAATATTACCTTGAAGACAGTAGTGTTTTGACTGAGATCCAAACTGTTAAAGACAATTTGGTGTACACATATCTGGATTCTGCTCTGGCAGGATCTTGGGAGATTTGAAGAAACAAGCATAATGAGAACTGGTGCTCACTGGAACATTCATTACATGTAGTTTTGGACACGTGCAGCCAGGATTATATGGAAAAATAAAGATTTCAAATGTATTAGTGGAATTAATCACACTTCAGAAATCTGCAGTGGAGACATCAACATGTGATGTAGCTTCTGCAGGCTCCTTTTCTAATCAAGGGATAGAATAAAACCTTTCAACATGAAATACTTCTGACCTATTTTAGATGCTTGCTTTAAAATGAGATTAACAATGGTCCCAAATTTTGTGTTTTCCCCCTCTGGTTCTAAAGAAAGACTGGAGTGTGTGATGAACTCAGGTGCAGATACCAAATGTATTTCTGCTGGTCACGACTGAGGCAGGAGAAAATTGAAAGCACACGGTTCCAAGTGGCCAAAAAGTTGCACTGTGAATGCATAAAGTCAGAACTATCTGGTGACCCTCAGCTCTTCAGCGTTGCAGGATGCTAATGTGTTGCTGTGACATCATTTAACAGCTGTGACATTGCACAAACATGACATTGTTTGATGATAAAGTCAATTTCAGCTGTCAAGAGGCAGTTGTTCCACATAATGTTACTTATATAATAATATTATTCTCCTCCTGCACTTTTTTAGTCATCAACAGTTTTAATCACGTTTGTATTTATATGTATGTTAAGAAAACTCTGCCAAGGCAGAAAAATATTATGAAAAAAACCCAACAAACAGTATTTTTAATTCTCCTTTTTACTCTGAGAGTGATGTTTCTTCTTTTCGTTTGAGCATTATTTTATGAATATGTTATTATTTTTCTTTTGCTAAGCTGAGGAGGGCCAAACAACCTTGCCTTTTGTACTCTACAAATTGTTGTGTGCAGGCTCCAGTGACACAATAAATAACAATAAAGTGGCACTGAGAGAGAATATGGTCTGAGATCACTTGTGAGGTCCAATGCCATTCACTAAATGAAAGTGAGGAACAGTCTGACATATGACAGCTCAACCTTTCTCCACTTTCCCAATTTAAAAAAATTAAAATTACAAATGACAACTATTTTTTTTATTTGTTATGATACAAAACAACATGGAGAGGGTTATATCAACCACTGAGTGATTTTCATTTTTACTTTCTCCTTGTCATTTATATCGCTCTGCTGATGCTTTACAGACAAGTTACAAAAAATAACATGACCAGTGATCTGTGGATAATACAATCAAATCTTTTCTAATTTGTGCTAGGAAGAGCATTAGGCCACTGGGTAGAATGAGATTGGAGGATGGGAGAGATGTTTTTTATCCTTTTGGATTTATTATTTTTTTGTGTGTCTGGAGATTAAGAAACCAGTGATGTGATGCAAGCCAGAAAGACTGATCACCTAAAAACCCCCCACCATCTGTGGAAATGTCCCCTTAAAGTACACAGTTCATCACTTGTTTAGTGCAGTTTGATGCCTTAATTTTGAATTGTAAGGTTTGATGGGTGTCCACATGTGCATAGAAGTGGCCCTTGTGGAGTGAGGCTATCAACACTGACTGGTGCTGCATCACGTCCTGGGCTGGTGCCAGAGTGCCACAGCCACGTTCACAACATCCCTGAAGCACACCCATGGGTGGATCTTCACTGGACTGCAGCAGCTGAGATGCAGGCTGAGAGGGAAGGTGTCCCTTTGGCACTGCTCAGCCAGGTAGCTTCCAGTTCAAACAACTTGTAAATTATGGAGGAAATGAGAAACCTAGTGCAATGGTCCTCTGCTTAGTGGTTAAAAAATTGTCCTCTGCTTAGTGGCTAAAGCCATGTTTTCCTCCTGAGAGACTTCACCACTTCTCAGGTGAGAGAAGGGCCATGGCAGCTTGCTCAGGCAGGGGGGATGGACTAGATGATCTTCTAGGTCCCTTCCAACCCCTGACATCTATGATGATTCTATGATGATGATGATTCATGTTTTATATTTATATTATATTGTCTTGTCATGGACATTTCCCACTGTTGCACCTGCACCAATGTACAAAAAGAGATGAGATTCCTGCAACCAGATGGAGACAACTTAGGAAGATGAGCTTTGCCTATGACTGGATAGGACACATGGCCAATAAAAAGAGATTTGCATTTGAATCCTGAACTGTTTATGCATTTTGACATTGAATGGTAACTGATTTAGAAAACCAGAAGCAGACTGATAACAACTAAAACCCATTTTCCTCAACATGCAAGCAGCAGGCACTGAAAACCTGACTGCTGGGTCATCTTTCTCCTGTTCTCCACTCACCACCACAAGTCTTACATTCCTTTGCACTTAGTTATCTGGCTACACACAAAAGCCAAAGCTTCTACTTATCCAGACTAAAATTTCATGTGAATTTCCTCAGGGTGAGTTGTAAACTGAACACAGGTCCCTCACTATTTAGGCAAGTGCACCTAGCCATCAGTGTATACAGTCAGCACTGCTGACATCTACTCTTTCCTGAATATAACCCTGCTCAGTTGAGCCTCTGAACTTTCAGGGATGATCCTAGACTGACAGAGGCTTCTTGTCTCTGAAAAGGGAGGTCTGTATCCGGATGTATGGAGTTTTTTCTCTTGTCTAGCTTTAGGAAGCTCAACAAATGTAGAAATGGTTGTGAAAATAATCTTTCTCAGACTGCATCTAGTTATTGCAAAGCAGTCAGTGAAGTTGCTCGAGACAGGATCTGAGAGATATCCATTAGGGACCAGAGGTGAGACCAATAGGGATAGGTCATCATATTGTACAGGCACTAACCAGCAGTTTATTGGATTATTAGATTATATTAGATTATTAGTAGAGGCTTTAGATTCCTCTAAACAACTGTCATCTTTCTGTGCAGCCCAGAGAACTGAAGGGATACAATTCCCCTGCTGGGGGTAAACACACTATGGTTCATGCTAATAATAATATTGTGTATATCTTTGTTTCTCTATATGTTTTGAAGAGCTATGGACAGAAGTCCAGTGATACCTGAATCTCCTGATTCTAATTGAGTACAGTTCTAGTGCTCAGTAACATCTGCCTGCACCATCCACAAAGGAGTTAAAGGAAAATAAAAGCCTATCTTACTTTATTAGCTTGGTAATAATACAGGGTTTAATTGACCTCTCTATGGCAGAATTTCTAATTCTGAAATAAAAAGTGAAATATCAGGGATCTTAAATTTTGTGTTAATAGGTATTAATGAATCACCCAGAAATAGCTGGCTCAAAAAGTCAGAACACTGTCAGCCAGAGCAGTTTGCCAAGAATCCATTTCTCTTCTGAGATAGATGAGGTTCCTCAATGTGGAGAATGCAGAGTGTTAGTGTTATGCCCTTGTATTTTAAAGTTGATTTATTCCAGTTGTGATGCAAGGTCACAAAAAAATTCATTTTTTTTCCTTGCCAGAGCTGTATTTGTCCATGTGTTTGTTCAATATTGAGGCAGTTCTTTAGCTAGATAAACTTACTAATGATTGCCATTGGTGAAGCTTGTGCAACTCTTGCTAAAAGAGTTTTTCTCTGAAGTGTTATAGCCCTATAGAAAGCACATAATTCTGCTAATTTCTTCATATATTATGGTGTTCATAGTTGATTCATTCCCTGAAATAAGCCCCAAATTCTAACACCAAGCAGTTTCCTATTAGGCCAAGGAAAGCCTTACAACCACTTTTGTTCACAGTATGCAGTAATCCAGAATCTTTTTCATGTAAGTGAAGTCAAAATCCAGCACTTTAAACTGTAATTGTGCCTTTATTATTATAATATTCATAGCTTTTTATTATTTTTAATAGAATTCTTTTTTTTTAGACAGAATTTGGCTCAAAAATGTAAGTTATTTAACAGATGTAATTAGGTTGCTAAGCATTAACAGTTAATTATCATATTAATAAACAGTTATTACTCTCATTCTAGAGTGAACCATGCCAAAGCAGCATTATTATGCATGCATTGCTCTTAGGCAACGTAATTGTCCTTAAAGGAAATCATTACAATTTAAATGAAATTGGGAGCTACTAGTTAGGGAAGGCTGTAGGGCATGCACAATACATACTAAACAAGGAACTGTAATTTCCCCAAATCACATCTTTTCAGTAATTTCACATCACAGGGCTATCTCTGTTTAGTTAAGAGGAAAACAGTTTATTCTTGCCTTGCAATTTTACAAGGGCATTATTTAACCAAGGACAAGCTAGTCACCAAAATGGAAGGCAATGCAGAGTCACTACATCATATTATTCAATATGGCTTAGTAAACTATGACCATCATTTCAAATGTGTTTATTTCAGACTATAATCTGAGGCATGGATTTGCTGTGGCACTGGAACATACTGGCCAAGCAATGGGAATCATGGGCTGAAGGCTACAAGTGCCCTGAATGACATCCCATGTAAAATACATTTCTATAGAGAAATAATTGCCTCGTTTTTTGCTGATCCGATTTTTATTTTGTTTTGCATGCTCTTTATGTTTAACAGATGCACTAAAGACGTGTTCTCCTCTATGACTTTTTTTGTCATATGAAGGTTAATTGTTTGACTTAATCTATTTGTCATCTGTTAGAATACAAGGAGTTTGAAGATTCATTCCTGGAGTCTTCTTAGACTGATAAGTAATTCATCTCTTACACTGCCATAAGCCTTTCCTTACTTTAAGTGAATGACTTGCATTTATGAAAAGGTTATATTATAAGGAATTTTCAAATTAATTACCCAATAATTCAAGATTTACTTTATTAATAAGCATTATTTGACAAATGTGACACATGGCAAATTATGTGGCTCCTAAAGCACTGTACAAGAAAATCCATAGCCAGTCTTCCTCTTTTCAGCAGCAAAATACATTAAGAATGTGGCGAGGTTCTTTTTCAAAAAGAGTGCCAAAATAGATGAGAAAATTACTCTAATACATGCTAGCAACATAAGTCTGCCTTAAATTTGTTTTTTCATACTGTTAGAAGCTTTCTTCTTTCATTTATGTCAGGCTAAATTAAAAGTGACTCATCAGTATACAGTTGAATTGTGACAATGAAAAACCAGAGCAGTAACAGAGATCAGTACAGACAGGTATATAAAAAATCTCCCTGGGCCTTGTTTTCTATACAGACAAAAAAGCCCCTCATTAGTTACACAAGTTTTTTAATAAAGCTAAAGTAAGTAAAGTAAGTCCTGGAGTGCAGGAGAGTGATCATCTTCTGTCTACTACCATCTGGAACTATGGGAAGAATACAGCCTAACTACACACAAATTGAAACCAAGTGTCTTTGAGAATAAATTAATTTTCTTGTCTTTAAAGAAGGCTTTTAAGGGTTAGATTCTTCCAGAATCTAACCTAATCTAATTCCCTAAACCAGAATGTGAGCTGAGCTCCTTGCTGCAGAGGCTGCTACTATCTGAGTCACCAGAATAAGCTCGTGTGACTTTCTAATGCCATACTCACATTGTTTCAAAAAAACCCCAACATTTTAAACCAATCATTTTAATATTGAGAGCTGCTATTAGTGGCATTCATTGTTTCTAGCTTTATTGGCATTTGAAACCTATGATTTACTGCTGCCATCTGAATTTGTGACCTTACACAGTGTTCTTGTCACTCCCGCTTTTTACCTTGTGCAATTAGACTGTTATAAAGGAGGCCATCAAGGCTGCCAGGGAGGGGTTGTGGCATTACCACAGTTGGCATGAACTAGAGAGCAAGAACTCTTGATTAGATGTGTGCCACTGCCAAAAATGCCAGCTGAAGAGTTCACGTTGCTGCTCTGCAGTAGAGAACTGACTCCAGAGCTGCAATGACTGCAGCATTCACATGTGCTGCTGCCAAAATGCTGCAGTGTCAGGGACCTTGTGGTGGACAAGTGCAGTCTGTGGCACGTGCTCTAAGGCGTTTGTGCTGCAGAGTCAGGCCACCACATTCACATTTAATTACAAAAATCAAGGCTTGGAAATGAATTTCAGAATTACTGCTTGGATCAAGAAAACTAGTGGAGCAGTGGGGAACTAAGAGAGGAGCAGGAGAAACAATAAAGTGAGGAGGTATTCCGACCTGACTCTGCTGTAAAAAATACAAGACAAAAGCTTCAAAGTGGAATTTTTCATTTCAGACGTTTGCTTTCTTCTCTTCCTTCCTTCCTTTGCTACGTAGGAACTTTTCACAGCAGCTGGAGGAAATCAGCCCTCTATCTGCCTCAACAACTCTCTGGGCACTACATGAGTCATCAATGAGGTTAGTGTGCAGCAGGAGAAAGATGATGCTGGGACAAAATGTTCCAGTGCGTATTTGAGTAGGATCTAGCATAATGGGCCTCTGCTCCCTGGCTGAGGCCTCTGGGCATTTCACTGATGTAAATATTAACTAACAATAATAAAAGGACAAGCACTTTATTTGCATCCATGTTGCCATCTGTTGTGCAGGCTGAATCAAGATCCAGTACACGTTTAGCTTTGTTTACTTTTCTCTAATGGGCACACTTCGTCTGATGAAAAAAATCTGACAGTTTAAAAAGATTCCAATAAAATGTTATCATTGGAAGACATTGTCAATGGCTTTTAATTTTCCTTGCTAAGAAGTCATAGCTGCAGACTGGATTTAACATATGTACAGTTGCTGAGTGTGCTGCACTTAAAAATATGTATAATGATGACCTTAACAGATATTATTTGTTAAGAAGGTGCTGGATTACTTACACATCAAATAGAAGTAGTTTTTTTCTTTGATTATGTATCATAACTAGTGTAGATTTTGCTTTATTTCTAACACCATATTAATAAAGTACAGTGCCCAGTAATTAATAGTGTGTTTGGAAGAAGAGAGGGGACTACCAAATGGGGTGTGGCTGTTGACTAGGCCATTGCCCTTCTGAAGCAACTGTACAAAACACTTCTCACATTATTGCAGATACTTGACCTTAATTTTTCCTCCTCATAATGATGATTGGATGGCAAAGGGACACCACAGGCTGTGAATGTAGCCAGTCTGCTGCACAAGAGGCTAGATTTAAGCAGTCTTGTCATTAAACTTGAACTGGGGAACTTGATCTGTCCCTGGCCACTTTACATGTAGCTATGGTCTTGGATTTTTCCACAGTTATTACAATATGGAATAAAACATGACTGATAAAGACTGGGAAAGGATAATGGAAAGAATAATATGTTACCAGAAAGAATGTGCTCTGTACCTAGTGTCCACATTTCAGAGGATGGATGATCACAGTGGCCACTACTTGCTTTATAAATGAGCATGTTCTAAAATATTGTAAAAGCAAAAAGATCTCAGTAATATTCTGTAAGTGAAACCACTGTGGCACCTGATTATTGGAAAATTAGAAATGGGTGAAAATGGCTGAATTTTGTGTGCAGTTTCTTTTATGAATGGTGTAGAAAAATTGGAACACAGAAGTATTTCTATTGCAATGTATATTTTATTTTTGAATGGCAAACTCTTTTTGAGCCATATCTCTAAATTAATCTGGTATATATTTCCTCACCTGTGTGGTCAGAAATTTTCCCCAAATCATTGTCTGAGTAGGTGCTTTCTAAGCAATCTTCTCATTACTTTCTCATCTAAGGTAGACCCACATAAAACTGGGGTAGGATGGACTGTAGGGGATGGAATAGGTGAATTAATAGATATTCCACACTATTAATTTCCATGGGGAAAGTCTAAAAATTACTGATAAGGTCATCTAAATTAGAGCCCTTCCCATTAAATTCACTTGGACTCTTTCTTTACTTGCTTTCATTCTGCTGACATGTAAAGGACTGCAAATTGGTGCAATCATTATGCTAGGAGGCAAGAAGAAGTTGTAAGTTGAAGTAAGTTGGAAGCCCATTTAACCTGTATTGTCTTCAGGGTCCTTGGTGTGCAACTCATGCAAATCAGCTCTCCTGTCCACTTGAAAGAAAATTCACAACTGTGTAGCTGCAGGGAAAAAAAAAAGGTCATATGTAAAACAAACTCCGTTTGTTAGCACAAGTTTGAAACTGGAATAACTTTCCAACATAGAAGTAATTTCATAGGTTCGTACCTTCTAAGGCCAGAAAAGATCATCTTCATTATCTTGCCAGGCTTAACACGGGTCATGAGACTCTTTGAACTGATTCTTGATTCAGCTGTAACAGATATAATTGAAGAAATAAAGTGGCAGTCGTATTTTATGCCCCTTGCACACTTTCCCAATGAAAATGCAAAGCCCAGAATGAAATTTTCTGACAATTCACCTTTCTTCTGTTAACTAGCTTCCCTGAATTTGAACGTGTCTGTAAACTGTGCTGAAAAGCACGTAACTGGAACATTGATTTTAAGAGAAAAATATAATTATATTTTAAAATTTCCAGTGAGAAAAGTAAGCATCAAACATAAAACCTGAGAAAAAATGATAATGAAAACAGTGCTAATTTCCACTGTAGCAGCAGAACCTCAGGATAAGCCGGTAAGACTAAAGCTAATAGAAATTCACAGAGTCCTGGAACTATAGTTTGCATTGAACAGACCTTAAAAATCATCTAGTTCATCTCCCCTTCCTCTAGATCAGGCTGCTCAAAGCCCCTTCCAACCTGACCTTGGACACTTCCAGGGGTAGGGCATCCACAGCTCCTCTGGGCAGCCCCTTCCAGTGTCTCACCACCTTCACAGTGAAGAATTCCTTCCTAATACCTCATCTAAATCTAATCTTTTCCAATTTAAACCCATCACCCCTTGTCCTATTACTAGATGTCTGTTAAAAGTCTGTTTCCTGTAGACCCTTTATGAGTCCTGGAAGGCTGCTATAAGGTCTCTCCTCCTCCAGGATGAACAATTCCAATTCTCTCAGACTGTCTTTATAGGAGCTAATTTGTTATATATCTCACATGCCTTTTAATGCTTTACCTATAATTACCAAATACAGCTCCTTGAGTTTCTCTGGTGAATGATGGAAAACAGCTATTCTTGTGCTGGAAGATTTATTCGACTTTTGGCTAAAACAATTCTGGGATGAATCAATTATTTTGCATTGGTACAAGTATGAATCTTACCCTCTGACTACGTGTGATTGTGTTTAGCTGCAATATAATTCATTAAATGATTTCTTTTGCCAGAATTACAAGTGTTCTGGGAACTCAGCTTCTTTAAAGCCAGAGAAAAGGCAGAGGAGCTGGAATTATATCTAGGCAGAGCAATTAGCACTGAAAAGCATGACCTATAGTCCAGACTTTGGAAAGGGGGATTTGATGTTTGTTTGTTGCCAAGGTGGCTGGCTCTGGTGCTGCATCTTCACAGCAATTGTCTAAGATGACCAAGGGGCTCGGAGCATCTGCTGTTTATAAAACACAGTCACTACAATAGTGAATTACTTTGGGGACAGCATGAGAAGCAGACTAAGTGGAAGCAGATAGTGGGAGATGGGAACTTGCTTCAGAACAAGTATTCAGCAGGATAATACTAAAGATACTTAGGGAAAAGCGTGTAGAGTATGGCTATGAATCAGGCAAAACACAGACCCAAAACAAATGCAGTGCCATGCTACTCACAGGGGAACAGACCTGCAGTGATTGCCTTGTGAATATGTTATGAAAAAACTGCTCCTGTGAAAGTTCACACTTTATTTCTCATTGTATCTAACACAGGCTATGGATAGATATAGGAGAAGAAAAAAAGACATGGTCTATTGGGTCAGACTTCTGGTTTGAATTCCAATTAATTAGTAGAGGTGATGATTATTTTAATTTGAGTAATCTCAAATTAACAAAAGATTCAGTGAAAGAAGAGTAAATGCAGCATACTGCAGACTTGACTTTCTGGCTTGATCTTATACCTGCCTCATCACTGTAGACCTGCCCAGAAATTGCTGGGCTATGTCTCATGCTTCTTGCTGTCTATTTGCAGGAATTCTACTGAAAACTTGATACTAGAAATGTGTTTTTACTGCTCACTGCGCAAATATTTGAGAGAGTAAATTATGAATTTTTAATCTAAGATATTTTCACCAGACACCTGACTTTGTTTGTACTTATCCATTCATTGAACATAATATTTATGTCGAGAAAAACAACATTGCATTTGAATAAACAGTTCAAATGAACAACTTGAAATCTATGTTATTGAGAGAAAATGTATGGTGAATTGTTGCGGGTAATTAATATAGTTCAGAAAGTATTAAACTACTTGTAGGCACTTCACACAGAAAAGAGCCTAAATGTTATTAAATTATTTACTATGAATAATTTGCTCTTCCACGCTCTCCCAAGTCACTCTAATTTTGATCTAATCATATGGTGCCAACAAAGGGTACAATGCCAGAGTGGTTTTAAAATATGATGATTATCAAGATCATGTCATTTTAGGGAAGCAGTGAAAAAGCAGTGCTGTTTCCTGACAACCTGGGGATCTGTACTGATCAGGGCACTGTCAGTACACAGGATAGCTCTATATGGCACTGGTATGAAGATACTGTACAGCATTAAAACAAAAAGAGCAAAGTGTATTTTCATAGAGTCACAGAATAATTGTGGATGTCATCTTATATCAAAATGCTTAACAGGTAGATGGAGAGAGATTTTAATATATGGTGGCAAGGCAATAAGAAAAAAGATAGTTACTATTTGTCATTAAACTTTACAAGATAAAAGAAAAAATAAATCCATAAAGCTCTTGTACATAGTTATAAAACACTGTAAGTGGTAATAATCACTATTTCCTTGCATTCCTATTCCCCTCTAAAGCTTGGTACCTGGTCTAGTGAGATTAAACTTTGCCTCATATAATCACAGAAACAAAATCACTTAGTATTAAGTAAGACTGAATTCAAAATAAAAGGATATACTTTGGAAGGATAATTAGCTATTGCTATCCCAGGTACATTTACCCAAGGTACACAGAGGAATATGTGCTCCTAAACTTCTCTTACCTGGAATGTGTTTCCTTGCTGCCCACTGTGAGCACATCTCTGGTGTTAATCAGTTTCAGTTCCAGGTTTCCTCCAGAGTGCAGGTCCCCTGCCGCTGCAGACTGCAGGCTGGTAATTCACACTGAAACTCACCATGCATCAAGCAGCTAGCCTTCCAACATACACACAGTTATTTCAGGGCTGGTTTTTTTTAAGGTGTGGTAGAGAAGAATGTAGCAGGTTGGTTTCCTTCCTTCAGTATTATCCTGACCTCATCCACGGCCTAACTACACACCTCTGTGCACCTATTCATGGCCTCACTCTCATGCTGTAAAAAGTCACTTCTGTGATCTGCATCAGAGCCCTCGTATTACTCACTTTGTCCTGGGGAGAAAGGAAAACCAATAACAATTCTCACACCTTGCCTACATGAGACTCAGAAAAGATCCAGTACTGATTTCTGTGTGTGGAGGGCATAGCCAGTCTGCTCTTGTGCCTAGTGCTCAGCAGTGTGGAGCATTATCTAGGTCTGTACCTGGAGGTGCCCATCTCCCCCAGGAGTTGGCACGTTTAGCAGTACAGATCTGACACATGGCTTTTCAGGGCAGAGGTCTCTCTCCGGCTGGCACTGCTTCTCCTAAGCAGGGTGCAGCATTGCTTGATGTCATTGCTGCTGCTCAGTCTCTTCTGGCATTTAAACACCTTTTCCCAGGAAAACATAGCAGTACAGTCTGGGTTTACCATCAGTCTTCAGAGACACGGAGAAATGTGTCATGCTCTGCATGACAGATTGCAATAAACAATACCTGCACATGATTCTCTATCTCAGCTTTACCTTGGCTGTTAAAGCTTCAGGAGAAAGACCTGTAGAATGGCCCAAGAACCTTTTTTGTATTTCTTCTGGCATACGATGTTTCATAGAATCATATCATTCTTTTGGTTGGAAAAGACCTTTTAAGATAGTCAAGTCAACCATGAATCTGACACTGCCAGTGTCAAACACAGAGCCACTTTCCTAGTCGGGCTGGCCACAAGGCTTCTGAACCTAGCCAGAATGCTTGTGGCATTCTAGGCCACCTGATCGCACTGCTGGCTGCTGTAGAAACACCCCCAGGACCTTTTCATGCAGCTTTCCAGCCACTGCTCCCCAAGCCTGCAGCATTGCAGGGGCTTGTTGTGACCTAAGTGCAGGGTCCAGAGCTTGGCCTTGTTGAGCCTCATTCAATCATCACTTGGGGGTGAAAGTGAAGTTGATACCTAGAGGAAGCTCCTGTGCTCTTCATCAGGTCTGTGCCATGAACAACTGGTGGGCAAGGACTGTGGGGTTTATTATGGAGTGCACCTGTTCTGCAGAGCAGAGTCTCAGCAAACCTTTCTGTTCTAATTGTCAACTGACTTCTTCAGATAATTCTCAGACAAGTTACCAAAGACTTCCCAGGGTAATCTGTTACCAACTAGTCCTATCATTCATGCTCAAACTTAAAAGAAAAATATTCTGGGTTGCATGCATCTCTTTGTTGAACATTATCCCATTTAAGTCATCAAAGTTTAATGATTCTTGTTGTCTGCTCTGTGATAAAAGCAAAATTTCTCATAATGCCACCTGTGGGATTTAGCTCAATTCTGAGCTGAAAGTCAGCAGAAGAGACATGCAAGGCCCAGGTTCAAAGCGATGTTTGCAGCCTGACACTTGGTACTAGCACTGTGTACTAGCACTGAATATGAAACATATAAAAACATAGCCTATAAACTGTAAATAGACTCAGTTCTTAACAGCCTCATATACCCACTGGTAAAACTAGTTAATATGCATATAGTGCTTTATGTTTGAGCATATATGCTTTTATTTTGAAAATCTGCTGTATAAAATTAACATTTAAAACTTGGGAATAGGTCACTTGCTTCTGAACATTTTGAATTCTATGAATACTTGTAGATGGGATTCTTTTTTTTTGTATGATTCTTGTTAAAAAAAAATAAATCTGTAACTAGCAATTATCTTGTAATATCAGAAGCTTGGGTCCAATCTCTCACCTGTTGAAATAGGCAAGTATGTCTAGAGTAACAACAGGGATCTCATTAAGGAGATTAAATGAAAAATTGGAAATAACCTTTAAAGCAAGAAAGACAAGTTTAACATCTTTCTTTCTCTCTGTTCCCCACCACTATAATTCACACTAATTTCCTTACAATACCAGTCAGTGTTTCAGAGAAGTGCCTTGACAGAGACAAAGGTGTTGTGTGTCAGGCAGCCTTTGTGTTCCTGCTGTGGCACTACCTCTTCACCCACTCTGCTACGTGTGGCTCAGTTATCCTTTCTGGGGCTAAACCTGTATCAGGAGAAGGCAAGCTAGAAACAACTTGCATTTGTAATCTCTGTAACACATAGTACCTGCTGAAAACTCTGGAATTCTTTGCCTCTAAGGTTTGCCCTTTAGTTAAAGACTATGACAAGTGTCCTCTCAGGAGCTTAGTTTGACAATCACTGGAATAAACAGCAATGTGATTTGTTTTATGTAACCAAGTGCATGTTCAGCACTGGAATGTACAGTAGTATGGTCCTGTGTCTGATGGAAAATGCTTTTTAATGAGATCCTTTAATTCCACCATTTGCATTTCCAGTTTTCTTCAGAAGCGTGGTGCAGGTGCAATGATAGGATGGAAAACTTAGACAAAGCCATTTTCTGGGTATTAGAGATGAAATGTATAACCTTTAGACTGACCTTACATGCTGTTGTCTGGAGGCCAAATAGTATGGCCACAGGGTGGAAAAAGGCCTGGGAATATTCCAGGGCAAACCCTGTGAAGAGTATGTGGGTGTCCCTTGCAGGGTCTGCAGAACAGCTGCTCTTCATGAGCTTGTATACTGCAGACTGCATGGCACCTTTTCCCATCCTGTTACAAAGAGAAGATTTATGGAAAAAGATCAACATTCTGAAAATAAGAGTATTTGAGAAGGAAAGCAAAGTCTATATCCATGTTCATGGTTCCTGCAGTCAGAGGAAATTGCTTTTACCCACCTGTGACTTGTGTTTAGCACTTTATTACACAAGCTCCTCAGCAGACACTTTTCTTGAAGTGGATTACTATTTAGATGCTATACAAGGAAAGTCCTTCCTTTGGATAGGGAAAGAAGTCCCTTTCATAGGAAAAAATTGATTAATGACTCCCAGATGCATAAGAAAAGTGAAAAAAGATAGCACACTTGAGGCACGGCCTGTAGCTTAGTGAGCTTATTAGTTCTCTAAGTGAAGGGCTGTGTGCCCTGCATTTCTTCATTTTTTTCATTTAATGTACAGACAAAAAAGACTTCATGTAGTCTAAAATTAAATGTATTAGGCTGCTTGTGCCAAATAGCAAACAGAGAGGGCTTTAATAATATTTTTAATGTCAATCAATATATGTTGTTTTAAAGAATCCCAGCTCTTTGGGTTGTCTTTACTCTTCTCCTGGTTGATATTTAGTGTCATTTGGTTTGTTTGCAGGAGAGAAAGGAAAAGCAGAGCTTATTTTCTGCATGAGTTTAAGAAAATCAGTGTGCTGTGGATAGCAATCATTAAACGGATCTGTCATTAAGAACTGGTCTGAAATAGGTTATTTTTATTTGTCTTTTGATAGAAGATAGTAATTAGAATTGTTTGCAGAAAGATGAGTGACACCTTGGGATAAAATATGCCATATTGATTTAGGAAGCCATTAAAGAACACAGCAGCTTTTTTTGGGGGGTTGTTTTTATCTGTTTTGCACACCTGCATGCAGGGCGTTCCCTCGACTGCAGTGGTCATCTGCACATGAGGAAATGCAGGATGGCAACATGCACAGAACACCTCAGATTGTCCACAGCTTTGCAATTACAGGAGCCTTTCAAACCTCAAGATCTGTATCTTAACAAGACACCATTTTCAGTTCTTCTAAGATCTTCTGTATGATGCACAAACCAATATCCGATCTGATTAGAACCCAACTATAAATACATGGGAGGGCTGCAGAATGATCTGTGTAAAGCTAGACTCATGCCTTATAGCTATTAGATTGCTCACAGCCTTCTCAGACGTTACAACCCTCATTAAAGTATCTTTGACTTAATTCTGTTAAAAAAAAAAAAGTTGTAATTGACACTCTAATGCTGCCTTACTTAATCTTCATGTATAATTTATTCATCATCCACTGCCATTGCTAAATCATTTAAGAATAAATTTTCATTGTAAGAGGAGCGTCACTGTAGTTAGATCATTATGCATTTCCAAGAAAACTTATTACTCTGGAGAGAAGAAAATATTTTTAGATTTATATCTTTTTTTTTTTCAGTAATCTCTTTTTATGTCTCTTGTGTTTATCCTTCATCTTTTTAGCCCTTACTGAGAAAAAGCTTGACAATTTACTAAGTTTAAGCATCCATAGTTGATAAGACTGGAAAACTTGGTTTTAGAGTGTCTTAAGTTATTTTGCTAAATAGTGATATTTTCAGAAAGACTCAAAAACTCTAAACCTGCTCTCCTTGAGGTAAGAGTCACTCATACCTTCGTTATATGTGTGTGCAGTGTAAGTGTACTGCAGCTGCAGCAGACAGTGACACGCCTGTACTGATGTTCTCTGGGCAACATTTAGGAAGAGAAAAGTCACACTCACCTGTTAGGCTTCTGTTTAGATTACAGCAATGCTCTTACCTGATTTCTTACAAAGTTCATATCTAGACAACTAGAACTTCAACTCTTCCAAGTTAATTAGCTGCCTTCTGGAGGAGTTCTGTGTTTGCATGGGATAAATGGAGTTTGGGACAACTACTTTGGACACGGTGATAACATTTTAAGTGGCTGAAGTTTGGTGAAATAATTTATTTTCCGTGCCTTCCAAAGTAGCTGGATTAATAAGTCTTTGCCTTGTAACATAATTATATGTTCTAGGAATAATTCTGAAAAATATATGAAATGTAGTGCATTAAAACCTGCAGTAAGGTATATAAAATATGAAGAATAGTGTTTATAGTACAGCCTTTGATCCATATGCAGTTGAAGGGTGATTTTGGTCTTCAATTTTGTTGCCCAGTTTAGAGGCTTATCATATGGCACTTGCTTTAAATCTGTGTTCCTTAGCCTCCTTGAAAGATGAAAGCATATCAATTGCCTAATAGAAGAGCATAACAGCATGACTTCTTTTGACTTACATTTGTAAGATTTTCTCAGTACTTTATGGCACCTATATTTTAATATCTTTTTGCAGTTGTGTTTTATTACTTAGTAGGTGGTCACGACCTAATAAGTCTGGGTCAATACTTGGTATTTGAACTATTTCTGAAAGCTACGTGATGATTATCAAGAGAGTAGAAGGAAATAAATGAGGTGTTGGTACTTTGCATAAGAATGTTAGAGTTGCTGTTTTTTAGGCTTTATTAATCTTCCCTTCAAATACTACAGTTTCCCCAACTTCTGAGTGTCTTACTTCTTGCAGAATATTCTAATAAATGTGATTTGTGTTTTGTTTTCTGTTTTTCCCCCAAACTAATTTTCAGCACATAGATGAAAATTATTGTCAATGATTTTTAAGGGAATTTGGTTATTTTTGGTAAAATTAAACAATCTGATATTCCTGTTTATTCCTAATTTTATCTTTGAATGTATTCTGAGGCAGGAGGATGCTCTGAAGAGCTGCTTTTGCTGAGGACCTGCTAAACAAAAGCTCTGAGAGCAGCCCAGCTCCTGGGAAGCTTTTAATCTCTGCCTCTCCCCTAGCCCTGGTAGATCTGTCTAGTCCTGTGCAGCTCATAAACTGCTCACTTCTCAGCAATCACACTTGCTGCTTCTCCAGCATGCTGTTTTGGGGATAGGCTGTTCTGAAGTACATTAGGATAATGTAACAAATGCAAATTACCACTGATTTTACAGCTTCTCAAATCTCACAAATGCCTTGTCCAATTACCCTCAAACTTTCTAGGGGGAAAAAAAAAAAATCATCTTCTCTGAACACCACACAAGAGAAATTTCTAATAGAACAGTCTGATGTTAAAATTAGATGGAAAGGCCTAATTTAGCTTCTAATGGAAGGTACTTACAAGCTTGGCCATGGAATGACTACCACTCCTGCACAGTGCCATCCCTTCAGCAAGGCAGAAAGCTGTGCACAGGCTGCCTGACACAGCGCTCAGCAGTGGGGGCAAAGCCAGCTAGCCAGGGCACCCCTGTTCAGCACTGTGCTGATCTTGCCATTTCTTGTACATCAACAAAAGCCACAAACAAACAAACAACATGGTTATGTTGAGTAGCTCAGCATTGCCCACATTTGTGCTGAAAGTCTATGAAATCAAAGTATTTTGGGGACTGTATTTACTAAATTAAGATGAGTTGTTCTGTGTTGTCCATTACATAACACATGACAAAGTTGTCAAGAATCTCTCCTTAATTCAGCTATTAAAACAGTTATTTTTCAGCTAAGGCACCTCCACTTTTCATAGCTGGACCAGCTCCATATTTATACACATGTATGATTTATTTTGGAACACATCTTTAATATGCCTTTTTTCTTTTTTCTTTTTCTTTTTTTTCTTTTTATCTTTTTTTTTCTTCCTCTTTTGTTTTTCTTCTTCTCTTTTTTCTTTTTCTCTTCTCTCCCATCCTTTTCTTTCTCTTTCACTTCTCTTTTTTTGTATTTAAAGACAGGTGGAACTGGGGAAGTTTAAGAATTTCTGGGGTACATGGAGACCATGAGTTTTACCGATTAAATATCTACACAGTAATAACTTTGTCATAGCTAAACATCTGGGGGAGGAGCTCTTTCACCTTGCAGCCCCTGGAGAAGACCATACCAAAGCAGGTTTATCTACACATCAGGAACAAACAAGTGAAGTTGAGCCTGGAAAAAAGGCAAGAGAAGAGAAGCTGTTGCTTTAATATATTTTTTTTTTAGTTCGTTTCTCACCACCCAGCTCGATTTCAGTTGGCAATAAATTAAATTAATTTTCCCCAGGTCAAGTCTGTTTTGCCTGTGGCAGTAATTGGAAAGGGATGTCCCTGCCTTTATCTTGACTCAAGAGGTTTTTCATCTTATTTTCTCCCCCTCAGTGATATCAATATATCAACTTTCTGTCTTTAAAACTGCAGATCCTTCCATTCTTTTCAAAGCAAAGAGGGATTGTTCCACTAAAAAAATACAGTAGATTCCCAGTTCATGTAAGTCATTATAGATCTTTATGTCATGAAATAATTTTTGAGGTAAGTTCTGTCCATAAAGACACCATGTCTGAAGCTGCATCAAATTGGAGGTGGTGACAAAGACAGATGTGCAAAATATCTTTTCTCTTAAATATAGCACATTTATTTTTTTATACCTGGATATTAATTTCTGTAGGGATACAAAGCACATATCTACCGTGGTTAATGGAAACAAAAATGAATCAACTGTCTTCTAAAATTTGAGATAATTTTAATAATGACAACTGGTATTTTAACTTTATGTTGTTTGGACAGAAATTTTGGAGTGTCTTCTTCTGGAAGCATGGTGTTTTGTTCTGTTCTGCTGATTCCATTGTACATCTATCTGTGCCACAGCACTCTCAGCATGGGGCTGTTCTGAGTCTTGTTCTCCTCTTAGGTAATTCATTCCTTCTTTAATTTTGCTGACTCCCATCTCTGAACCCACCAGACTAATTTATCTCTGGGTATGGCACTCTGCTTTGTTCTGACACAAAAGAGGAATCACGGATGGTCACAGCTGGTAGGTTTCTGATGGAGGAAGATTGAGAGACTAATTCAGATCTAGAAAGCAGAAAATAATGCTTTGAAATATATTGAAAGCTATGGACCAGTACTAAATAAACAGCACACACATTACTGATGTCTTTTCCATTGAGAATTTTACACAGAAGAGTTAAAATTAAGGCCATTTTATGCAATGTTTGATAGGCCTTTATTGTATTCTTTGCATATAAAAAATACCAGTGCCTAGTGTAATTTTAAGACATCTTTATTTTTCTCTGATGCTTTCATATATTTAGTTTCAGTTATAATGTATATTACAGAGAGCCCTGCCCACAAGTGGAGCCTTTGAGGATGTCAGGCCTTGGCTATGTGAAAAATCTGTGTGAAAATCTTACACTTAGAACCACTGAATATTGGTGTGGATCACAAAAATGGCACATTTTAAATCCATATAATAATTATTTTGTAATCCTAGATAATAATTCTTGTATAATCTGTATGATACATAGCTGTAGGATACGTTTACATGAGTACATGAAAATTTGAGCTGCAGTGCAGGAGTATTCACAGGCAGGATGCCACTGTACTATGGATTAGCTATGTAAGAGTGGATTTTGGCAGTATCAGTAGCATGCACCACCCACCTTCTCTCTCCTTCAGCAGGGCTTAGCTAGAATGACTCCCAGAACAGCTCAGTAGCCTAGTGGGATAATTTACCTACGCTCTCACACACTTATGTAGGACATGGGATTGTCACTAAATTACCTGCCATGGTAATTAGTTTGCTGTATTAGCTGTAAATATAGTTTGTAGTGCATATTGTCTATTTAGCTCTTCCGGAGTCAGCTATTTTTATGGTCAGACCCCTGAAATTAGCAATACTGCTGATCTGAAACATGTGTCTTGTTAGCAGATGCCTATTTCTATCAACAAGACACCTGGTTATAATATTAAGAATACATTTTTAAAGTTAGTCTCCCTCTCACTGGCTTAAAATTTGAGACATTCAGGTTTCAGTAGAATTCAGTGATTCTTAATGATGAGTTTAAAAAAAAATAAAAAAGCCACAATACACTTGATAGCAAATGACCTGTGATACTCTTCTCCATCTGTTTTTTGCAGTCTTGTAAGTTAATGCTAAAACTCCTGTCTGCAGCAGAATCATGCCTGAAAGGTTCCCACACCCTCCCTCTACAAGATCACCATCTTCTCCAGCTCTTGCCACTGCCCAGACATGCAGTGTGTGCCCCCTTGCAGACCAGGGTGGTGGGTGAGTGGGCTCTGTGAGCCAGCACACTGCAGGCTGCACAATGACAGGCAGTGACACCTGAACTGCAGCTCTGAACACATGCTCTCTGTTGCCTGCAATCACCTGCTCTCTGTCTGAGTATATATTTATACACACAAACACCTATTTTTATAGGTATCAGACCAAGAACAAATGGACTAAGGAGCTCTTATAATCTTAATAATAGTGACAAATTCAGTCTCAGAAATTTTAACATCACAAAGAAAGAAAAATGGTTCTGCTCTTTTTTCCTTTTATCCCTCTTGTGTCCGTGAAGAACCTTTGCAGCATCCTGAAGATGACAGCTCAGTTTCCAAAATTTGGATCTCTCTTAGCACTGCAATTCTTTAATGATTTATACTCAGTATGCATTTAGCCACAGACAGGAGAAAGAAAACAGCTTTTAGAAAGTCTTGGATACGTTACCACAATAATTGTATCAGCAAGGTCTGTCGAGTACAGACAAAATACATGAAACAGAGGAACATTCACTATTCAAGAAGTGCAAAAGGAACAGAACAGTGCTCAATTAGGAAGGTGAAAGCAGGCAAAAGGTGGAGGAAATTCACTGTCAAGGCTGGGATGCAGAAAACGGAACTTGTGTTTCTGAAGTGCTAGCTGGTGTCTCTAAAAAAATCTGGATTATTTTATAGATGCATTTTGCAGAATGCTGGTAGTTAATAAACAGATGGCTACGTAACAGAGTTTGGCTGGAGAGTAGCCATCAAGGGACAGAAGGGTGGAGACATGACCTTGTGGTTTGAGGCAGTAGTGGGATTGAAAACCAGTGTGCATCCATGCTCAGTACCTGAGAGTCAGCTTGATCCAGGGCACTCTGGAGAAGCAGGAGGGTCCAAGTAGTTACCTGGTGACTAAGCATAGAAGTTACATTGATATAATCCAAAAACATCTGGTCCCAATGTAATTTTTACCTTTCTTTTTTAAACATAATGCTCTTTGTTTCATTAGTACAGCAAGCTGGGTTGTATTTCACAGCTGTGTTGAAACTGACAATAACATTGCAGCAAAATGAATATAGGTTTGTATTTGGGAAGGCAGATACTGCAATCTCTAATTAGACTTCAGTAAGGAAAGTAGTTAGTGGTAGCTCTCTACAACAGTGTTGTGCCAAGGGTTGTGCTTTTGTCAACAAAAAGGGTCAGATGCAAAAACTTTCCTTACTTTCAAAATGCTAATTAAAGTGTTAGCATCTTGAACCACTGTTTCAGTAATTATGTCAGATTATGAAGATGGAATTCACTAAAAGAATATGAGGGAAAAAAAATCAATGTAAGTATCAATAAAATCTGACCAATATAATCCTTAGAGAATAATACTGTATATCATATTAGTAGAAAGTAAATTACTGTACAAAACATCCTTCTTCTGGCTACTAGCAACAAAGAAGAAGTTTTGTTCTCCATTCCCTGTTCCAGAAAGCCCCGTGTGTTGGTCTAATGAGAACTCAGAAAACAGCAGTTTAAAAGGTAAAGATGGTGACACCTGGTCTGATACAGAAAGAACTAGGGCTTGCTTCTCTTCAATAGCAGTAGCTTTCACACTTTCCAAACCTTTCCCTGGGGAACTTCAAAGAAAATCATATATGTGTACCCTAATCAAGTAGAAATTTACAGCTTTAAGGCTTCAGTGTTTGTCATCTTTCTGAGGGCAGACTGGAAAATTTGTGACAACTTTTTCCTACTTAATAGTTGAAAGAAAACAGCAGAGTTTCAGGGTGATGGTTTAGGTATTGATGATCAAGAAAACCACCACCAACAACCAAACGAAAAACAAACAAGCAAACAAAACACCAACCCAAACCCCCATCAAAACTAAAAAACCCCTGTTTATTTATGCTATTAAAACAGGAGTGTTTGCCATCTGGAAGAGCTATATACTATGTAGCATCTGGTGATTTCACTTTGCAGAACATCACTAAAATACTTACAATTAAGAAATGCAGTGACTGTGTATAAACATAGTTGACCATCACTGAAAGAAACACCCTATAACAGATGTAATTTTGATGCCATGTAATTCAGCAATGCTTCATGCAATATTAATGGCCCTTAGTAACATATTCTAATTTTAAAATTCATTACTAAATTATTCATTGGTCTATAAAACAGATGTATGGCACTGCAGCACCCAAGTTGCTCTATCCATTATAAAATGATATTTTTATAATCTGCATGTAATTTGTGCTTTAAGTCCCCTGCAGAATCAACGGATGCTCTCAGGTGCTATGACTCACTTTCAGTTTCTTCACTCTTCTGAAAGATTGCACTTGTATTCCCTTATTATCTGTTTCAACATTAAATGTCAAGCTTTTATGGTTAGTTTAATTGGTACTGTTACTCAGAGCTTGATGGGCATGTATTTTAGGAAAACAGAACACAGAGAAAATGTTTTCTTTTTCTTGTAATACCTATTTGCATGTGCTGGAGATTAGAAGTAACTTCTGTGTCCAGGCATACTTGTCTTTCACTCACAAAAGGTCTGAACTAGGGACAAACCTCATCTTTGAAAGAATAATTTGTATTCCTTCTGTAAGTGATGATCTGTTGGATGTTGGATGATCTTTGCACCTTCATCTCCCATGAGTGTTGCAGAAAATGTTCTGGAGGAAATGGTATGACCCAGATGATGTCTGTGAGAGTTTTGGTAGTGGTAGGGAAGGAGAGGTGATTTTCTTTTCCTCTGTTGTGTTTAAACTGGTGACAGAATGACATGGCAAAGTTTGGTTGAGCCGTTTGCCTTATTACATGGAACAGCAAAAAGTGGAGACTGAGACATATCTGTCTAATTATAGAAGCTGAAACATGGAAGCTGATGAGGTAAAACAAAGCATAAGGGCAACAGGCTATGCAAAGTACAGCATGGTATGCTAGCAAAGAAAGAAAAAGATGGTTTTAAAATGCTGCACCCATGTATATAACTTTAAGTCCAAGCTACGTACCACATCCAGTTACCCATAAAACTGCATGAAGGTGGACACAGTTCTGAACAGGGTCAGGCTGGAACTGCACTCAGATGCTGAGTAAACACGTTTTAACATGCATTTTCAGACTATTCTGTTTCAGGATCTGGGGAAGAGTGAGATCAGAGACTCTAAACATCACAACACAGATGATCAGAGACTCTAGTGCCAGAACAGCAGTGATTCAAATCCATTTGCTGCTTTGGGTTTGATCTCCAGATCGACTAAGATCAAAATCTCTCTGGGCTGGTATCATGTAGTCTGTGAATGGATCAAGGAAGGAGACTGGTCTGCAGCAGTTAGCTTCTTGTGGATATCATTAGTAGAGATAGTTTCAAGTTAGGTGCTTTGCACCTGCTCTGTTTTAAACCACTGTCAGGGCATCATAGGCATAATCCTTTTCAGTTTATGGTACTGTGCTTTTATACGACCTTATAAACATTGCCATTGTTATTCTCTCAAACAGAAGCAAGGCATCTGCAGCATGGAATCTAACTAGTGCTTTGTGACACACAGAAGCTGTGCAACAGTTATGTCACAGCACAGATTTGACCCACCAGGCAGTCTGCACCTAGAGAAGAAATATGCCTGACGCAGGAGTCATCCTGTATCAACAGTGGACAACTGTCAAGTCTCTCTAAATCTGAATGAATCACCCTGTCTCCCCTGGTAGTCATTAGCCAGAGATGAGAACCCTCAAGAGGCTTTTTTTTCCAATTTAGCTGAGATGCCTATCACTGGGTGGGATGAATTCCCTTCTGGAGCTGTTTGCAAAGGAATCTACGACTACTGGTTACAGACAGAGATTGAAGATGTCTAAGCTAGTGCAAATAAATTCTATTCCTATTGCAAAAGCTTCTCCACCTCCTTATAATCAGAACTATTCAAATACTTAAACTTTCTCCATTAAATCTACATGAAGCTTGGCATACTTCTACCATTTAGCCTTTCATTTTGAAACGTGTTGAGAAATGTTACCTCCCTTTTCTAAATGGATATTATTCTTCCAGGAGCCCTGTGATCCCTGTGAGTGGTATGACATTAGAAAGAACAATATCAAAGAACTTTTTTTTTTTTTCCACCTGGTACATTGGGAGTGAGACAGATTTCCTCTGGAAAACAAAAACCTGTCCAAAAGTTGCAGGGTAAGACAAGATAACATAACAGCTGCTGAATCTGCCTGTGATTTTTTTTTTCTTTCCCCTTCTTATGTTTGTGGGGTTTTGTTTGTTTGTTTGTTTTAGTTCCCTTCAATAGGCAATATAGGGAAAATTGCTCAGCTCCAGAGCTAACTAGGAGCAATCCCAAATGGCAGGAAGAAGGGCACTTCACAGGCACGTAATCAACTGAAACAGCATTTAGAAAGAACAGACAGCTGGCCCAGTCCAAACAGCAGCAGCCAAGTGGGAGAGTTTGTCATTCTGTAAATGGCAAAATAGCAAACACCTGACCTGAAGATAATAGGTTAATTGCTTTAATATTACATTTTGCATTTATGTTGGTTTTTATGTTGTGATGGAAGAAAAAAGGTCATTTAAAAAAAAAACGCTGGCCTTCCAGAACTGCAAATGCCTGCCCAGTGGCCTGATGAAAAACATCTCTTAGGTGATAAAATGAGTTGCATGCAAATGACAAGCAGGCTTGATGTGCCCTGAAAACATTCAGCTCGGAGTGACCTGTGATCATAAATTACTGGCATGCTGCATCAGATCCTAGACTTGTAATTTCATCAAGACCAACAAGATGCAATCTTGGAAACTGTTTGCATGATGTGAGGACAAACTGATGCCCTTGTCCTTCCAGACTGTTGGATCTGATGCTCAGGAGCCTGACTGCTTTGTGTCTCTGAGTAGCAGTATAGGGCCATTGTAAATAATTAAGTAGAAATTTGTTACCCTTTTGTCAAATGTATTTCTGATGTTACTCTTCCCTCGCCATTAAGAAATCCCTTGATTAAATTTTAAAGTCTTAAACAATTTGAAGGGCTGAGAGCACAGGACACAAACTGCAGCCTGAATGTTTTGCACAGGAAAGTCATATTCTCTCTGGGAGAAAAGGCAATAATGTCAAGTATTTAATATGCAATCCCGTGATTCTCTTTCAAGACATGATGCTGTAGATTTGATTACCAACTCAGTGGCTGGTACTTGTAGGTCATTTATTTTCTCATCTATTTGCTTTTACAGATTCTGAATTTCTCAGTATATTTACAAATGTTTCTATGTAAATAGAATGTATAGCTGAGAACTTAATCCCATGGGGTTACTTCATGAAAATGCTTATAGAATGGCTCATAAAGATGTTGACTCTTCAGAATAAATGCTGCTGTTGATAATTTAAAAGCCATAACTCTACCAGTAACCCTATTCTAGGCTTTAGGAAGTATATTATAAAGCTTAAGAAAGATACACATTATTTTTATGAATAAATGGAGGCTGAGAAGTGAATTTCCCTTATCTTGATTTCTTCATCTGAAGACACTATTAGTGAACATTATTTTTATTGTATACCTCTTTAAAATATATATACAGTTATAAAACTCACTCATCATGCATTTCTGGAAGGAGACATATAAGATTTATGGAGATAAAAGTCATTCAACTGTGCACTGAACAAAGAACACAATCTATAGTCAAGAAAGAAAAAAAGCAGTATCAGGAGGAACATATATTCCCCCAGCAGAGACCTTAATTCTGGAGCAGGGGACATATCATTTATGTTGACCCATTAATGCTGGCAAAAATATTGCTGTGCAGACCTAACTGCTCTCACAAAAATACATCATTAAGTGTTTTATTTTTATTCTAATTTCCTTAATGTTTGTACACTCAGTTACAAATAGCCTCCATCCCTTAAAGCTATATATCATTTTTCACCTCACTACAGTGAATCAGTGGAAAATAAAAGCTTCCTAGTACAGTATAACATCTAAAAACCACTCCCATGAGTGACAGCTCCTCGGTCACCATACCACATTTGCACTCCCTAACTGAACTGCTGTGAAAAATGACAGCTCCCTGGTTTATTTACTCCCCCCGTAATAACTGGATACCCATTTGGAAGATTATAGTCATTAATGTATATTGCAGGCAGTCTATGAACTCCTTAGACTTTCTATTTGAAATGTATGCAGACTAATTATTTGCTTACAGAAAATTATGACTCATCCAGATCTAATTACATTTTGTAGAATCATAGAATAATTTTCCTCATTATGTGCTCCTATTTCAGAATTCTACAGTGCCGGCTTAGATTCTTCCCCAGTTACACTTAACAAAACCCAACACATCTTTAAAACAAATCTCTGCCTACCCCCTGCCAGTATTTCATTACCCTCCAAGCTTGAGCCACACTGTCCCTCCACCTGAGAAGTGCATATCGTTTCTTCTGGCAAGAAAAAAAAATAAAGAGAGAGAAATGTTGTTTCTAAGAAAACCTGAAGAAAACCTACATATGCAGCACTAGGTACAGCTACATTTTCTAGCTGAGTGAGCTGACCACAGACAGCAGCTTCAGTGGATGTCAGAGAGCAAGAAAAGCTCCACTACTGAACTTCCAAACCACGTTCAGCAACTGTTAGTGGCTGCAGGCTGTATCATGAGTACCACAGAGAGCATCATGAACTGCAGGCTGAGGGAAGCCACAAGCAGGATTGTTGTCCAAAGGGGCAGTGACAGAAACCCATCTTGTATATATTTATTTCCTTTTTTTGGGGTGTTCCACTGGAATGTCTGAATATCTGAATATCTGAACTGAGATTGCCAAAACATCAAATCTAACACATTTAATGGTATCTCAGGTCCACTTTCTGCTCTGGACACTTATGATCTGAACTTGTCAACCTTACCTGAAGTCAGTGATTATTTTTGGCTCAAGAACACACATGGGCCTGTGTTATGCAGTATTTCACTAGCTGTCAACCACTGAAAAAACTCTAGGGAGAGATGCCTCGTGAACAGGTGATGATACTGGAAAGTAAAATATTTTTGAGCATTTGGTATGCTCTTTGTTTAGAATCTTTAACTCACAGTAATTTTTATTGTAATTTTGAATGTACAAATAAACATTTCCCAGAAGAACTTTTAAAATAATCTTTTTGATCCACTTTCATAAAATTTTAATGTACTGATCTTCAAGTTGCTTTGACATTTCAGCATTGGAATAGTTTATAAAGTACCCAGAAAAAGATATAAGCAGATACCATAATCCCATTACAGCTCTGTGAACTGCAAGAGTAAATTTGCCTGTTTGTGGCCACAGAAGACCTGTGCTGCTGCCCCATGGGTGGGGTGTGGCTGAGCCAAATGCCAAAGCAAGCAATTGCTTTCTGCCCTCTGGAGTTCATCTCCTGATTTTAACTGAATCAAGCATTCCTTTTCTTTTTCTGCCCAGACAGATGATTTGCTGAATGCTTTCAGGTATGTCCCAGAAGCCTTTTCAGAGGTGTCTGGAATTTGCTTGGTTTCATTTGTTGATGTAAGTATTGCTAGCATGGCTAATTGTGGCCTGTGTACTGTTGCCTCTGACTGAGCAACTGTGGTTATTCTCCTGTTTATAAAGGCCAGCCCTTCGTGTTTGCCAGCCAGTAGCAGGCTGTGGTGTGTGACTGCTCAAGGGCTAGCAGGAAATTCTGATGTCATAAGCACTGATTTCTGGCAAATGGTGACATAACTGGTCACCTCTGTTGCCTAGTTACAGTCACAACACTGGGCAACATCCTTTTGGGCAGCATGTGCTCATTTGAGACAGGAATGGCAGCATAGAACAGCTGTGAGAAGATGATTTTTCAGCATATAGGGTTGTGGAGTTCCCTGTGTGGAATGTGTGTAGTCAGAGGAATACACATCTATTCTACTGGGGAGATTCAGCACTTTTACACTCTAAGGAAGGCTTAGTCTCAATACAATCTTATACTATTTAGATCACTTGGTTGTGTGTATACATATATTCTATTTATACCTTCACGAAAACCTTACTGTTTAGCAAAATATTGTTTAAAAAAAAAAAATAATTGAATTCTGGACTTGGTTTAATCTCAGAACCATCACATTAGCTTACATAGCCTAGTTTGGAGCCTTGTTTCTCATCTGAACAGATCTTTCTTTGCCTTTAAGAAAGTAAAAAAAAAAAATAAAATTTTGAAAAGTGGAATGAAATAAGATTGTCATGTTATTTGGTAGGTGATTTAGCATTTGAGCCTCTGATATTTGCATATCAAAATGAGACATAAAAGCAGCTTGAAAACAACAACTGCAAAGCAGTAACAAGAAGCTACCTACCAAAACTTTTATTTAGGACTGGTCTGTTGCATATATTCACATCATTCTTGAAAACAAAAAAAAAATTTGTGTATGGAAACATCTGAGATTGTAGCTCATTGTAACTCTAATTGCTCATTACTGAAACTCTTTTTAAATACATTTCTCTGCTCTTCAGTTGCAGTCCTTCTAGAATTTCCTGTACTCTACCCTGCAACCTTTTGGGGTTGTTTTTTTTAATTTCACTTGCCTTTTTAAGTCAGTGAGAAACTGCTTCTCCTTGTCATGGGGAATAACTGTCCCTTTCTGGGTACTGTTTGGAAACGTAGCTCTTTTGACAAATATAAAGGCAACATTAGGCCGTACATTTTATTTTTAACAAAAACAACATATGCAGCTGACTGTAATTGTATATCATTAAAGAAGAATCAAGTTAACTGCAACAAATAAGTGTATACAAATACTAAAACTTCACTTTTACCAAGAGGTGTAGCCACATGGACCAGCTGGTACACACTGCCATTGCCTTTAACAGAGCTATTGCAGGTGACACCAGTTAACCCTCTGCTAGCTAGTTAGAGGATAAACTATAACATCAATTTGCTGTTTCGATAGCTGGCTATACCTTCAATCCACAGAGGGCTGTTCAAGTTGGAATATCAATCTGCACATTATTAGTTAATAGATTAAAGCTAATCTGAGAAGCCCTGATGATGCCATACATACAGAGATTTTAACCAGGCTGTGTTTTTGCAGAGCTGTGGGTAATTATATGCCTGACTGGGTGAAATGGGATGAAATAAATCGCTAATTTGTGATGAGAATTTACTCATCGATTCACTGTGCAGTAATCATGCCCTGTGCCAGAGAGTGACTCGAACTGGACTCATTAAAAAGTCTGATATAAAACTGGGCTCCTCAGGATAGTGGAGTTGCAAGGCTGACGATGCAGGACGATCTCCCAGCCCTGCATTTAGCTCAGCTTTAGTAACAGATTGTCCTTCTTGCTGTGAAGTCAGCACCCATTTTCTCAGAGACACACTTTGTTCCATGCTCACTCTTGCTGTACTCTTTCAAACCCAGCTCTTTTGCTTTGCTGGATTATTGGAAGTCTTTGAATGGATAAAAGACTAATTGTCATCCTTTTAATTGGCAAGGGAAGCGGCGAGGGTGCGGGGCTGTGGCGCTGTCAGTGGCGATTCCCTGGTGTGTTTTACACTGGATTTGGAAGGTACCATTCGGTGCAGAGCATTTTCTGGAGCAGGTTGCCATGCAGGGAAGAGGCTGTAGCTGGGAAGCTTTGATGGAGCAATCAAGGGCCAGCAGCTTAATGGCTCTACCCCAGTGCATCATTGGGCTGCCTAGGAGCAGGGTAGCAGGTACAGCTCTGTACCAGAAGCCAAAAGGTGCACATTCATATCAGAGCTGGGAAATGTGCAGCATTTAGCAGGGGGCTGAAAGGAGTTACAGGCTGTTTAAAAAGGGGAAAGTTCTTTGTGCAAACAGGAAATTTGCTTTATTAGCCAGGCGAGCAGTTGAGCGAAGTTAGAAGGTTGGTTTTGCCTACGTGCTGAAGCCACTGCGGTGGTAAACAGGAATGGTAAATGCTTTGGGGATGTTTAGTTTCACAGAGATTTTTTAGATAGAAAGCAAAACGACAAAAAACACCAAACAAACAAAAGAACCCCAGAAAAAAAACAAACAAACAAACCCAAAAAAAAGTACAAAAAGTATAACTGGTTGTGCAAAGGTACACGCATTTTTTTCTGGCTAGCAAAATTCAGTAATGAGCCAGTTGCTTAGGTAACAATGTTTTATTTAAGAGCTGAAGAAATGTGTGATAAGTGGACTTTGAGGATGAAATTCACTACTCTGTACAGAACGGCTGAGCAATTGGCTGTGTGCAGGGAGGTAAGGGGTAAAAGGTGCATACACTCGTGAGGAGAACAAAAAGAAAAGGTGGATAATGGAATGCATTTATTAGAATGGGAATGTTTCAGAAGATAAATGTGTTTTCAACTGTGGTATTGAAAGGGTATTTACACTAGAGATTGACGTTTTGTTTTTAAAAATAAAGGTTTATGTAATACAGAAAACCCTACAGCATGTGGACACTGATATCAACACAGCTTTTTATTTAATTGAGTGTGATTTAGGAAAAAGTGTTTAGAACACAGTCTGCTCCATCACATCAAATCAATCGAAATTAACAGACTAATGTTTCAGCTGTAAACTGATGCTAATCGAGGACAAGATGTTACTAAGCACCTCTTGTAAGCTTTAAAGAACTTTAATTTCTGTTTGCTACCTTAGGAACAGAGTGCCGTGACCCACATCTTTCACATAAAAACTAAAAAAAAGGGTCTTCATATAATTTTTTTTCAGGTCATAAGCACTTAGTGTGGTCTGGATTTGCCACACCTATCAGTGTTTAACTAGTTTCGTGTTATCATCTGAATATTCCAGGAAATACATTGTTATGTTTTGTTTTTCTTTAAGGTTGAGACAATTGAAAATAACTCCAGGAGAAGCAGTTATTAATAAGGCAGTTATTAATAAAATCATTTTATAGTATTTCATTCGCTAATGCTACTTGAATAATTAAACAATAATAAGAGGAAAATTCTCAAATGATGAGTTAATATGATTTTATTTCTTTCTAGTTTGGTTTTTTATTTTTTATTTTTTTAATTTGTGTGTTTGTGTGTGTGGTTTGGGTTGTTCTTTTTTTCACTCCAAGTAAAATCCAGAAGGACAAGCAATTTGTTGGCTCAGCTTTAACAAATGGATATGCAGTTCCTGTTAACAGGGCTACAAATTATGGCTATCTTGTCTCAAAATCACAGAAACAAGACTACAACAAAAATAAAATACCTGCAATTTTCTTATTCCAGCAATTCAAATTCACACTTCCATTGCTGGAGACGGGTAAAGTATGATTCTGTGTTGCAGTGAGAAGCTATTAAGGGCTGAGATTACTTAGGCTTTGAGTGAAAGGTGCCTGTTAGCTCTAAGTGTGGAAAGCTAAAATAAAATTTTCAGTTAGATTAGAAGATGTATTTAAGACCTTTGCACCAGAGAGGCTGGAAATGTGTGTGTCACTCTTTGAAATTCTGCAGTCCATCCATATTCCCGAGTTTATTATTAGTACATTGAAAAGGATTTAATTTTCAACCAGGTCTAGATACTGTGACACCCCCTCAAAGAAAAAAAGAAAAGAGACAAATCGTCTCCAGCCCTAATAGTGAGATAGAATTTACCTCAGAGATATGACAAGCTGCTCACAAATGAGGGTCTCCTTGTTTGAGGATCTGTTTTCATTCCATGGTGCCTTAAAAGCCAGGCTTTTTATTTTTATTTTAATTTTTTTTTTTTAATTATTTTTTTGTCCCAGTGTACCTTGAAGCAGAGGGAAGCAGTGTAAAAAAGACTTACATTCTGCAGCAGTTCTACAGCTCTGCACTTTGGCTGCAGACACATCACGCACTAATGTTCCAAAAACCTCAGAGTCTACCCTCACTTCAGTGTTTTAGGAAACAGAAATCTGTCTTCAGAGCTTCATCACGGTCACTGCAAGGTATCCACAGCTATGCTGCACCCCTCCATCCTCACATGGGGGTCACTGATGTCAAGACTGTTGCCCTTTCTTGTGAGGCAAGGCAGGTCTATGGCATTTGTACTACATTATTCCTTTTGATAGCTGCAATAAAGGTAGGTGTACTGAAGCTTGAATTCATCTGACCCAACAGAGTTCAGCTTTCAGAGCTGCACATCTGCATCTGAAATCTCAGTGGGCTATAGGCAAAGCAATTTATCCTTTTGAGTTCCCTGTCAGAATTGCATCACCTGTGGTTATACAAATCACATCCTAACATGTTGTATTTTCTGTCTGTTGCCTACAAATAGGAGTTGAGAGTAACCAGCTGGAAACAGGTACTGAAGTTGTAGGTGACAGAATCATTGAGAAGACATCCCAGTATGGGATGGCATCCACCAGCAAATGAGTGGAGATGTACTGGTCTTGGACCAGGCCTCTAATCAACGCTGGCTCCTTTTATTATGTTACCTAATAATTTGAGATAAAATATGGCTCAAAAATTTAAATTGAACAATCTTAACTTTAAATGCATTTATGAATATTAAATATTTCCTAATGGCTTATTAAAGGAGTAAACCCTGTGATTTCAGCATAAGCTGTATGTTAATCTACTTTTTTTCTACTTAAGTACATTTATTTGCTATGTACATTAGTAAATGCATAAAATAATTACATCAAAGTAAAAAAGGTCAAATTACTTGAAATGCTATTTTGATGATCTACAGTGTACTCTTTTAATTTCAAAAGATTCTATTCATGTCTATCATATTAAATTCACAATTGCCTCGTCTCTTTGGTGAAGTATTAGAATATGCTAAGAAACAAACAAATCAGCTACTAAGCAGTTCTAAAAACTAGTTTTTCTAGTTTTTTTTTTTTTATTCTACTGTTTTTTTACCAAACAGTTCAGATTACTTTTACATAAAATACATTTAAATAGCTTTTGTTGTTTTTTGTCGAAATTAACACCATTAATTAAATAGTGTGAAAATGTGACTTTTATTCTCAAGAACAAAGCAGTGCTTGCGACACTAAACACTAAACATTATTTAGGGCACTAAATAAAAGGTACATAAATATTTCAGTGGTGGTTGTAATTTTGTGTGTTTATCATATATCCCTTCCACATGTTCACAAGCAAGACCAAGAGAGCATTTGTAGCTGAGTGTCCTCAGCCTGGTTTGAAATTTATAATTATATTAACTATGTATTAATTATATTAATACATTCAGAAAAGTCCTAACTGCTTTTCCAGTAAGCCAGGGTGTATATGAAGAGTAAACATGGAGATTTAATTTCATAAATAAGTTCCCACAATTCTTTCTTTGCTAAACAAGGGCTTTTAATTAACGATATTTCCATCATAAGTAAATTAAAAAGAAGAGGTGTTGTGAGATCAATCCTTTCAGCACCCAGAAATGCAATAAGCTGAAGTGCAAGAATTCTGGTTTGCAGTGTGAAATCTAGTTGTATCATAATCAATGAAGGGTTTTTTATTGATTTCCACACAGCTCGGGTTTTTCCTGACACCGTTTGCTGAGTTCCTGGCTAAGGGGCTGCTCTGTGGCACTGTCAGCAGCCCCAGAGCAAAGCTGAGTGCTGGGGAGCAGCCTGGCAACAGCTAAAGCAGCTCAAGGCCCAGCCACAGATGCTTTATGTGTGAATGCACAGTGTTTAGACTTCCCTTTCTCCCCCTGACAGTCACTATCCCACGCTTTCTGTGTGCTTTCAGACTCAGCAGCCCCTGCCACTGTGACAGGCGTGTCCCCCTGCAGCCACCTCTCTGCAGCAGCTGCTGAAAGCTGCATCCCTTCTAGCAGCCTCGGCTTTTCAACTCTTTTTCTTGGCTTTTATGTTCTATCATGTACTATAAAGGAGTATCTTGAACAGCCTTACTTGGGGCTTTGTTATTATTGCCTTGCAACCCTGGCTGGAGCGCTTTAAAATGTTCTGTTTTCTTCACTTGCACCACAGGATGACTAGAAGCAGAACTAGCTCCAGCTTCACTTCTGCTTAGCCTAAAATTCAGATTACTCCAGCTGAGCTCTGTTTTGTCTAAAGCAGTTTATATTCTTCTCTTTGGGAAATAAAAGGTTCTATAATGAGAGAGGGCAGAAGACAGTCTTAATTACTCTTCTTCATTTTCAATAACTTGGGTTCATTCAGGACAAGGCCAACTCTTGTTTACAAAAGAAATGGATGCTTATTTTTAGCTTCAATTAACTGCAGCATGAACACCTTTTAAAAGTCCCATTTTGGGACAAAACAAACCTTTTAAACTGTCTTATACAGAGGTGGAAAACTCGAATTACAAATAAAACTTAATGCATTTCACCAGTGCCTTCATGATCAAAGTTTATTTCTGGTTTGGAAAACATCTCCACAAATATTTGACTTTAATGGAAATCTTTGGTTATTCTTAAAATTTCTGGCAGGTTTCTATTCTCAATTTCATCTCTTTGGTGTTATAGAAATCACTGTGTTACGACTTTTTCCTCTGCTTTATTTTCCACTATATTATGCTGACTAAAATGAATACAAAGAATAGAAAAAGAGTGTTTAGAAGGCCCCCCCCCCAAAAACAGTTTTGCTGTGCAGTGCTGCATGCTAACTGCAGCTGTTATTTCAGGGCAGGCACTGAACGAGCTTGTGTCAGACCCACACAGAGTTTGGACCTTGCAGACAGGGACAAGGACTTCTCCTCTGCTGAAGAGCTCTATTATCCCCCATAAAGAGAAGTGTGCTGGTGTGAGATATTCTCATTATCCTGCTCTGCTTAGCAGGTGTGCTGCTGCCAGCTGTGCCAGCTGCAGCTTAGTGCTGGCCCTCAGAGTCAAGCCAAGGTACAGTCAAGGTACTGCACAGCAGCAGTCAGCTCTTTGGTGATAGGAACACAGACTTTCAGATAACCACATGTGAATTTTACTGTATGTAAACATTTCAAATGTTTTGACTGCTGTGCAGCACCCAAAAATAATAGAAAAGGTAGCTAGAAACAGTGATTAAATGCACTGATATTGTAAATAGGCTTAAAATACCAGGAAGATGATGCTGGATAATTATCAGCAAAAGACAGCGTGTAGCATCACTAGCTGTCAAACATGTAGAAATTGTTCTTCATATTCTTTTTTTAGTGCCAGAAGAGCGCAGCTGAAGAAACGAAACTGCAGATGAACTAAAATCACATTTGGAAGAACTGGTAAGTGAATCTTCTTAATGGCTTACTGCTACATATGTTGTTCCAACAGTCACTTTACATTATTCCTCATGTCAAGGTGTTAGAGTCAAAAAATTCCTTTTACTCATGCATCCTTTTAGTAGGTAAGAAAGCTGATTAACTTATTTAAGAGGTAATTACTTAGAAAAGTATTAAGACTTAGGCTGTCCCTGAATTTTTCCCATGTGCTCAAAGGGAAAGAAAAAAAAATAAATAAAAGAGAGAAGGGGCAGCTATTGCAGTTCTGTTGCTTATGAGCAATGGTTCAGCTTTAATAACACCTTTATGCCTTCCTGAACAAAATATTTTAACATAAATAAGTATTTTATTATATTTTTACCAAAAATATAGTTCCCTGCACTTGATTTATCTTGAAATAAAGCAATAAATGAAAATGGATGCATCCGTTCCAATTGCAGTTTGTGTAGATAAACTCTAAGCCATTTTCCTTTTTAAAGAAAAAAATTCTTGATTCTTTTATTAAAATCAAACATTTCTCCAATAAACAATGTACAATCTAACTATCAAAATGCATCTTCCATGATCATATACTTAAAAGAACTTAAACAAGAGTTCTACAGGTAGAAGCAGTGCCTAAAACTGTGATATTTTGCACAAAGAATTAAAAATTCACTGGGCAAGTGAATTTTGATACTTGCACTGCTGACTAGATTAAATTAGTGGTCTCAGCACCTAATTGGGAAGGTGCAAGGTACACACTGCACAGTGGCTACAATGGGACACAGCTATATCTGGAAGTTATATTGATTTCCTTAAGCAAGATCGTAGCTGCAATGGAACATAGTAGGATGTGCCTTGTTTACTTTGTCTCTAGTGATTCTTGAATTGAATAATCAGAGTAAAGAATCTAACTGACTTCGATGAGACTTGGATCAGGTCCTGGAAGACTGAATAATAAGTTCCTTTTCCTGAAATTACGCAGTGAATCCTTCCACCTGAATTCATTAATCATTCTTGAGACCACACCTGCTTCTCTAAGATTGTCTTTGGTACATGGTTAAAACAAAGAGAAAACAACAAACAGCATCTTCATTCTTGGCATTGAAAGATGCTATTTTGTAAGGGTAAAAATAGCACAAAAGAAGACAGTACTGCCTTTCTTATTGCACATTTATGTTTCCAGAAATGCATCATAAAATGTTCACTTTTCTGGAATCTTTTAATGCAATATAATGCATATTTTATACAAAATGTAATATTTATTCAGACATATTGTTGTCACATTTGGTAAAGGGAATAGAAATGAAATACTATTTTTTTTCCCCCCTTAAATCTTGATGGCAAAATTGGGTGGATATAGTTTTCTGTTATTGGCTATCTTTGCTAACACATTCATCAGTGGAGCACAGCAACCAATTAAAACAATGCCTGTCAACCTTCACCATGATCTCTTCTTACAATGAGATAGTCACCTAAATCCCACAAAACAGGTACTTAACTCCCATTAACGTCAGTAGAAATAATATACCTACATGTTAGCAATGATCTAGATCTCTGTCTCCATAGCTTAGCTGTTACTTAGGCTTAGGGAGTCAGTTCTACACGTGAGATAGAATGGCTGAGAGGGTATTTCTTTATCCAGCAGAGATGCTGCTAAGCATCTTGCACTCATTAATAGTTTCCAATTAACTTACTGTTCACTGTTGAGTAGGTAAACAGCAGACAAAATTCACAGGTTTACCAATATATATTTAAATAATTAAGACACTTCACAGAAAATGTACAATGCTTTTTAACACAGCACTAACAATTATGCATTTTTTAGCAGAAGGAAAAACAATATGGGGTATAATCCATCAAAAAGCAAAAAAAAAAAAAGAAGAGAAAGCTTTGCATAATCTTGTCAATAGTTAAACTTTTTAAGATAGAAGTCTAAACATTGTTGAGGAATTCCTTATTTCTCTGGGCTTCTCAGGACTCAACCTATTTATCAGTCAGAATGGTATAAATTATGGGCAGTGTCTGAGGTCTTGTAAGACAAGTTGAACTTACCCCTGGTATGCACTCTGTTCATCACTGTCTAGTGCTGCTTAAGCCTTTTTACCCTTGGAGATATCTAAATTCACTTTCCCACCTTAAAAGGTGCAAGAGTTCATGAGAGCATTGGATTTTTCTGCCTTCATTATAAATACCACAGAGATTTCTGGAAACCTCTGTCAAAGATGTGAAGTATTCCTTATTTTGTTAGAAAATGATCTACATTACTAGACTCTAAACCTGCAACATACTGGTCATGTATTTGTGTGTGTGTGTAGTCAATGCTAGGAATATTGCACTTTGTGGAAGGCTCAGAGTGCATCCAAGTCAACTAGGAGCTGTAAGTAGTGATCAATATTTACCAAGTTCTTAACAAAGATTTTGCTGCATGCATACCTGGCTGGATTGTGCTCTGTGGTGGCAAAACAGGTCACTCTATATCCCTTGTTGGGACTTACTGTCACCTCCACAGACCTACAAGCTAAGACATTTTCTGATCTTTCTCTAATACATGTCAGACAAAAAAAAAATTACACTAGGCAACTTAAAACATCTTCTGACTGAAGAAAATTAGTAGAAGGTAGTAGACATAGAGACTGAGCTCCTCTCAGCTGAATGCTTATATCAGAATCTGGTTTGTTTCCACAGTTCATGTTCTGAGTGCTGTATTAATTCTAACAGCAGTCTACCCAGGTTCTGGATTCACAGCAGAAGCAGGCTGGAACTGATCTTTTAATCCTGAGGTGGGGTGCCTATCAACAGGGGAACCTGACATGGTCAGATGCACTCTGATACTTAATGGTTCTTATCCTCATAACCCAGATCTTCTGAATTGCTTTATTACCTCCTAACATTTCCCCAGAGACATGCTGCCCGGAAAATGGGTCTGGAATCTCTGTATTGAAAAGAGAAGCTTGACAGTCTTTCTCATAGGTACATTTAGTGGTAATAAGGACACTACTGGAAGTTTGGAATTTCCTAGAATCAGAATGTTTAGGGCCAGAAGGAATTATATGAGTCAAGTCATACTCACACAGATAAGAACAGTGCAGCCATAGCTCTGACTGTGCCACCCTCTGCTGGGGCCCCATAATAATAAATGTAAAAGCCAAAAGCCAGTTGAAATCATAGATGACTCCATATTCAAATGCTAGCAATATTAAATGCTAGTTTTTTCCTCTTTCCTACCTCTTATGCTCCTGTCATTTTCAGAAAGAAACACTCTTCAGCCCAAGTAGTAAACCAATTCTTGCCTCCAGCTGTCACAGGTAAGGTAAAGTCCATCCTCTGATTGAGTCTTATGACTTATTAAATATTTAATAAGCTCTGAGACTAGTTCAAGGCTGTATTTCACTCTTCCCAAGTAATTTTGGTGCTGCTTGTCAAGGAAATAATACAAGCCAAATGAAGGGCACACGGCACTAGTTAGCAGTTTTCATACATGTCAGTAATAATAACTTACAGATGTATAATCAGGTTTTTTCCATTTTACCTTACACCAAGTTGCATTTTTAAGTACTGCCTGGGGGGAGGACAAAATAAAAATGCTGAAAACACATGTAGGAAACAAAAAACACAATAATGTCTAACCACCATGCTGAAAAAATTGAATTTTAAAGGAGGCGTTTTTTGTTTTGTTTTGGTTCAGGGCTTTTTTTCTGTGATTGGCATAATTTTTAGCATATTAAATGCAGCAAATAAGGTCACTAGGCTCAACAAGCAACCTCCTGTTGTTTTCCTTATCTTTAGTTTCTTGCTTTTCCTCTTTTTGTGTTATCTCTTTAATAAGCATTGACTTTCTCATTTCAGAGGCTCTATAATATTCTGAACCAAGGACTGTAATATTGAAGATTTTCTTTATCACCATGGCAAATTGATAGAAAAAAAAAATCTCTGCAAGTGCATCCAGTTTTAAAAGGATAGCATAGCACTGTAGTAATAGTATTGCTAGTGCTGGAAAATATTAAGGATTATTTTGTTTTATACTGAAGCTTCTTAAGTTAATTTTTATTTGCACAACATTTACCACTTTACAGTGCCACTCTGGTGCCCTATATCGTTTAACCACAGCAGGTAGTATGACCAATTTAACTAATTTGGTAGGAGAGATCACAGTTAGCCAGTAACTACTTGTGTCTTTTGAAGAGTAGTCGTGATTGATAAAAGGACATTAGCAAAAAGATGCTATAAAACAAAAATATTGAGTAAAACACACCATAGTTGTTGTTCACCTCCTGAATCTGAGATTTTATAAATAAAATTTGTGTTTTAAAATTCTATTTTTTTTAAATTTATTTATTTATGT
>JAOEGS010002969.1:0-10320 GCA_025447755.1 Corythornis vintsioides | reverse complement strand
TAATAAAAATGATCATTTAATAAAAAATGGTCTTCTTTTAGAGAAGACCATTAGAAAACAAGGGTGCTATATAGGAAGCACATAATAACACTTCAATTTAACAAAACTTCCTATTGATGTATGCTTCTCTTTTTTGAACTTATCTGATTGACATCTGTATTTCATATAAATTTTTGCCATCTGCTGTATTCTACAAAACTTAGTTCACAGTTTAACAATGTATGGTATGAGTAGAATGTCCCCCTTCTTTATTGTTCTGAAAATATGTCTGCAAGTTAAAAATATTCTTGTTTTAATGCCAGGTGTTTCTCCATAAAAGAAAAACATTACTATACAAATAGGAAACTAGGTGTATTTGCATAAGATTCCCATGAAAATAAATGAGGTTTTGCTTTTTTTTTTAAGCCCAGGTATTAAAAAAAAATCAGGATGGAAACTCTTCTTTAAAAATTAAAGAGGACTTAATGAGATTATTCTTTTGGACAGCTAATAGAAAATTTTATGGGTAGTTGATTAAAGAAAATGTAGAATGAAAGATTGATGAAATGAAATGTAGACCATGTAGAAAGTACAGTACTTTTCTATCAGGAATAAATTTAGAAATCGTGGCCACAGTAATCTGAAATCACTAATGTAAATGTGTAGAAGTAAACAATACTGTTGAGTTTCATGTAAGGAGTTTTTATTGTATGCAGTATATAAAGAATACATCTCACACTACCACTAATAATTTACTGATTAAAAAACAAAACAAAAAAAAAGAGGCATTTGTTCTGAGAATAATGTAAAAAGAGAAATGATTTAATAGGTTTGATCTGGCACAAAAGGAGAAAACATACTGTATTGGTGTATTGTCATTTGGGCAAAAAGCTCTCCCCTAGCAATTGCTTTTAATAAATTACTGGCATTATTATAGTGAATTGAAAACAATGTTCATGCTTTTACCTCTCTTCATCCACCTTTCAATACAGAAACTGTATTTCTTTTTCTTCTTGTGTTGGGTAGTTTTCCCTGTAGAGGAAATCTAAATCTTTGCTGTCCCATAAATCCGTGAACATAAACAGTAATTTATGGCAATTTAGCTCCTGTTTTGGTGGAGGAGGTTTATGGTGCTGAGAAAACTCATTAATCTAATTCACAGCTCATAGTATAAACATAACCTTTACAATATATTGCAGCAGAATTTATCTGTGGTTACGCTGTTCTGTTTGTATTTTGGAAGGAGAAAGAAGTGCAAACTTTTGTTGCTACTTCTGGTTTTAGTGCTCATTGATTGAGTTGAGGAATTCATATGAAACTTCTATAAATAACAATCAACTTGTATCCACTTTCTGATACGTTTCTTTATAAAATATAAAAATTAAATTCAGATTTTGTTAGAACAGTGTCTCGTGAGCCATACAAGGAACTTTAAGAAGCATCTTCCCAGCAGAATTGCTATTAACTTGATCATTTATTATGGCAGTAAATCTACTTAAAAGATAGATTTCTGAAGTTGACTCTTGAACATAACACAGAACAGAAAGATTGAGTAACTGTGTTGTAGTAAACTCTTCATGTCTTACATACTCAAGTATGCATAATGTATTAGGATTAATATTCTCACTCAAGCAGAAAACCTCAATTTTGAATCGGGTTGCTCTTAATATAATAATTGTAATATATTCATATCAGGTAATGTTATTATAAGTTTACTTATGCTTCTACTGAATTTTATGAGAAACTTGTGATGCTTGAAAAATAGGCATATTTTTTGTTAAATGATCAAAAGAACTACCAAATCTTGTTTCTGTTTTCAGTCATTGTGCAGAAAATGTTGAATGTCGAATCAGTTAACAACTATAATTATGCACTCTCAGTATTTTTTTATATGTATTCTGGGATGTTTGTAATATATTTCTCATACTTTAACTTCCTATAATACTGTTCAAATATTTTGCAAAATGCGTCGTAGGTGATGTAATTGGAATTTGGCACATAATTTCCCTAGAAACAGTTTTAATTTTCAATACTAAAGCTGAACAGTGGAATGAATAAACTATTTTCCTTGCTTTTTTTTTTTCAATATATTTAACTGATATTAAGAGATTATCAAGTATTAAAGGAAACCTTTTATAATATAGTGACATTTTCAGCTATTAAATATACTAGAATCTATTTATTCCACTAACAGTTTTCCATTTCTTCAAGCAATGGCAGAAGATCCCATTACTAATTCTGGATAAAAATACATTGAGTTTTGATGGACTCAGAGAGCAGCTGACCATATTGCATAAGGATAAATCATAACAGTGAATCCTTCACAATGTATTTGGAAGATTTAAAACATAAGGGCCATATACTGACCCTAAATTATAAAATCAATAATAATATATGAACAATGATGTAGTAATGTTCAGAGTTATGCTATGGAATTGCAATACCCTAAGTGAGGCAATCTAGCTAATAAGAAAATGTTTTCTCGAATGCTAAATCTACTGTGAACAATCAAAGCTGAACACTGAAACATTTCAAAGAAGGGCTTTATATATATAAAAAAAGTCTACACCTAAAAATCTTAAGGATATATTTAAATATTGTAATATCCATAAATCCATAAATAAACCCATATAGTGTTCTAAAAATCTGTAAGTACATTTCCCTAATTCATGAAAATCAAATGAAGACAATTCACTTGAAGCTTTGGTAAATCAGGCTTAATCATCCAAACCTGAAGATAAATGATTATGATCAGATGGAAGACATTTGTATGGCAGGATTATTTCCTGTCTGGACTAAATTTAATCACAGCAAGTACCATCATGTAATACTACTCAAATCTATTCCCATTATTCACTAATTCATTAGCGAAAATACCAAAGATGAAGAAAGTTTAGAAGTTACATTCCAATAGTATATGCTCTATTCCAATAATCTATACTATATTTCAGTACTGTCCAGGGGTACGTCAGAGCTCTCTAGCTCTGAATATTCCACTCGAATTGGACACACTCAGGGCATGATGGCACTTATTTTAGGCCAACATGGACTGGTATTAGGACACACAGCTTACTGAGTTATGAATCAATAGTAGCTCTGTATGCTCCTATTTCTGGCCTTCAGTACCTGAAGAGCAGTTTCAATGCATTTTTCTTCACCTATAGATTAATTCTTCTATCATCTTTCAACAATTTGCATGGAGTGTAACTCCTGCTATTGGTTCTTGACTAAGAAAAGAGCGTGTCAGTCTTTGTTGGAGACCACGAATCTGTAATGGACAGTAGGCCAGGGATCTATTGCCAGGATCCCTGATGTCACCCTTAAAGAAAAAGCTGGGGTTCAACAGTACACTCCCAGTCTTCTCAAATAAATTTTGGTAGCATTACTGGGACATATGTAACTAGTTGTTTACTCTTGACATTGTAGTCCTACATATTGTTAATGGTAGCAAGCTGTGCATTGTACGTCAGGATATTTCTTCACCTGTCTACCTTGTTCCCTCTCTCATCCATTATCCTTGTTTCTCCTCTTTTCACCCTTGGAGAGCTGATTTCCACAAAGAGAGAAGCCCATATATCTCATTATTTCACATTTTCCTCCTCACAGATGGTAACCCCACCTGCAGATCTGCCCTTTTCATGCCATTACTAACTTCATGCTCTGTTTAAACTCTGTTATGTTTGCAACCAGGTCACCTGCTGAGGGAATGGCTACTTCTGACAAGACCAAATCTCCTATTGAGCAAATGAGCTACGGACACAGAGGCCCAATTATTATTAAATGTTAGCATAATTGTAATTATAAGTAGAATGTTTCATTATAATACAGCTGTTGAGGCTTTAATGCATCCCTGTAATGTGCTTTATTAATAAGCTGTACAGAATTGCTGACTTTACAATTTTCTGAATCACATTTATGATAACTAAATAGGTTATGAAAATGAATTCACTACGGGAGCCCAACTGTGTTAGTTACTGTGATTCACAAGTTTATTATGGTAATTAAGCAACATGAGACAATGATGTTGGGAACTGAAATACACTAATGATGCTTCATATTGTTCTAAAAACATTACGAAGAAGTGTTAAAAAGTGTTATGACTTGCAAACAGTCAAATGTAGCAGATGTCACACTACTGAGCAAAAGTGAACAATACTGTTACTCCCTACACTGCTTCCTCCTAAGTCTTCCACAGTGAAGAGAATGTTTAAGTTGGATGGTTGATTGGCAGAAAAAAACCCAATTTTTATTAATTCTTACCAATTTCTAAATCAGTGTTTGAGTGAGGAACTGTGTGATCTTATCTTCACTAGGTGTTTTCTGTGTAAATTTCTCTGGAGCAATGAACAAGTTTATGAAGACAATATTCCTACTACTCTTAAATACTAACTGTTGGCCAGTTAAAAATGCTGAGTGTAAACCTACCTCCAGTGGCCCTGGCAAAATAAGAACAAGTCAGATCAGAACAACAAGGGAGATTTATGACACTCCTCTCAGTTTTTAACTAATAGCAGAGCCCTTTGTCCTGGATGAACATTTTTTACAGGACATTTTCACATACTATGTTTGTTTTACTCTAAGCAGTGTTCCAACAAGCCTCCCTTCATCTGAGTTAGGATTACTCTGAAATGGGTGGTACTCTTTAGACATTGTGTTTAATCTGGTTCTAATTGCATTGCAAGCAAGAAAGCACCAAAGAAATCACTGTACCTTGATTGCTCATGCTGTTTTATAGTTGCCTACATCTTTGACTTTTGCTTTCACTCTTTTCAAGTAGTTTACTCAGATCTTCTTGGAAGGGCATAGTAGGCAAAAAGCATATAGGATGAAAGGAAATTAGCTTAAATTGTGCCAGGTGAGGTTTAGATTAGATATTAGGAATAATTCCTATACTGAAGGAGTGGTAAAGCATTGGAACAGCTTGCCCAGGGAAGTGGTGGAGTTACTATCACTTGAGGTGTTCAAAAAATGTGTAGACATGGCACTTCAGGATGTGGTTTAGTGGTCATGATAATACTGGCTTGATGGTTGGACTTGATGATCTTTGATTTAATGGTTTTATTTATTGCATGGAATTACATAACTGTTCATAAAGCTTAGTGAACCTTAGCCCTTCAGAGCTTTTATGATAAACAGAAAACTAAGGATACATGTCTGCTCTAATATAGAAAACGTATTTTTGCAGACTTCATGGTGGTTAGTTGTCTGGGAATTTCTTGCAATACAACTGACTTTCTGATCTGACTGTATTGCAGTCATACCTTATTCATACTCATACATGAAAGTTAAAAAAACAATGTTTCATCATAGCTGGTCCTAAATGTCATGGATTATTTAAACAACGATGTTCTATTGTGTTAAAATAAAGAAGATAAACCTGTTCTTAGTGTTAGGTATAAAAAGCTTAACTTTAACTCTAGAGGGAAATTTGTAACTAAAACTGACCGTAAGCTGCTTACTGCCAATTTCTGGGATTCATTCCTGAAATTCAAATCGTGTTGGCAAACATCATAAATGTATAGATTTCCACTGTAAATGCACAAATCAGATAGATTATGGACTTCCAGATCCAATTTCCAGTATTTAACTATTTTTGAAAAAGCAGTGAGCAATTAACCATTATGAAATATCTAAAAACCACCTTGTAATAGTACTTCCATCATTTATCATTCTTCTTGGTTAAAGGAACATAAAAAATCCATGATTCCACTTTACATATTATTTTTTACTCTTTATTTTTAACTCATTTTTTCAGGTAAATGATTGGATCATTGTGTCATAGTCATTAGATTATTTTCACTGTTTTTCAGTGATATTAATTATATATATATATATATATAAAGACATATTAATATATGTCTTATTGCCTGAAAAAAAAGAACATGTTCACTAGGAGCAAGTCTTCAAGGAGGAGGCTTGGTAAAATCTCTGTAGGTTAGTTCTTAAACCTCTGCACAAAAGTAAGAAGCTGTACCTGAACTGTAAGTAAGTGTCATCTTCTGGCTGGCAAAAAAAAAGAAATACTGAGTTTTGTCTGAGTTTTTCATTATAACCACAGGTAAGCAAAAGCTCTATTATCTTGGCAATCCCTGGGTAAATTCGCTGGAGCATTAGGTGCTATGTAGACAAAAGAGGCACTGTAGTTTTCTTTCTGTTTGTGACCAGACCCAAGCTGCTTCTATTTATGCAAATAAAATACTAAAGAAGTGTCATGAAGTGACCTTGGTATTCAGCTGATTTGAAGCATCTGGAAAACAATTTACTCAGATTTCTGAGAATCACATTCATTGGCTTTGATCTGTTACACAAGCAGCTTTTGGAGCACAAGCCACGTCCCAGAGATACCTTTTTAAGCTTTATAGCCATGGGATTTTATTCTTCACCTCAGTCAATGGCATTGAAATTTCATAGTGAGAAGAGTCAAGTTAATAATTACTGCAGCTCTTTCAGGGTCTCTGATAATTATCACAATCAAAACTGTATATAGATGGAACAAATGTTTGCCTAGTCACTCTCATATAAGCAACAGTATGTTTTAAAAATGATAGTGATACAGTAACTGAAATCTTTGATCCTCAAAAGACAACCTCTTCAAGACTGGGCCTTCACTTAATGATGACCTGTATGATAAGCATATTCACTGGGATTAATTTAAGATTTGTTTTCAGTTGGTTGAGTAGGTGTGAAGAGTTAATAAAAGCTGACTCGGTTTTGACTCTTCTTATGTCACACTTCTTCCTAGGACATAGCTGTGAACTATCTCAAAGCTCTGAGGAAAGGCAAGGGTTCATGTTTATGACTTTACTAGTCAGTTGCAGGGTACTCAGAATTTGTTTATAAAACAGTGTCTTCTAAAGCAGTTCTTTATTATGTCCATTTCAGAATGTAATAGACATCTTTTAAAATGTATTTGCATATAAATAGTAATACGGATATATAACTTTTTTTTTTTCAAGAATCAAGGATAATCAGACTTAAATCATTAATGGAAAATAACAATACACATGTAATTTTATTTATGTCATTAAATATTTGTTGGATTGAAACAGCTTATTGCTATTACTTAGCCAAATTAGATTCAAATTGGTGGCCAAAGGGTCACTGCCTTTAAAACCCATAATAATCCTTTCAGGCATCCATTCCCACAGGAGCACTTTAAACTGAGCTTTAGTTTGTTATTGTGGGCAGATAAAGTTCCAGAGAGCTAACCAGTGGAAAGGCCTGTACTAACCTCTTGACACTTTTAAAGACAATGAGCTAAGAATATTCTACAGCAGAGTAGTGATGAATTCTCCTTTGTGCCCCATTTTGGTATCATTTAGCATAAAATTTGCAAAAATGTTCAATACCTGTCTCTGAGATAAAATCTTTTTCAACCTTCTGCTGTTTACTTTGCACTTTTTCATCTGCCTTTAAAAACTGTGGATTTTATCCCTCTTTAACTTCTGTATTCAAGTGTACTTGCTTCATTACTAGTACAGAGGCAAACACACTGCAGCTTTTGTTTTGGTAAAGGAAGGTTGAAAAAACAAAGTTAAAAAACTCATATTCTCTGTCTCTTCACCAATGAAAAGAATAACCTATGTGCATCCTAAATGGCATGTCTATTTTTTTAATTTTTTTTTGTTTTAATGAAGTTGAACTAACAGAGTTACCCTAACCTCATGGGGACAATACAAAACCAAAGCATTGTGAATTTGTGAGTGCTCTATTGGCCTATAAAACATTCACTAACATTAACCAGGCCACCTGTCATACAAAGAAGGCTGAAGCTTTTCTGACTCCTACCTGCCTTTTTAACTTTTTAACCACCTCTGAGACTTAGAGCTTACTTTGGGTGAGAGTGCTTGACCATTGGAAGTATCCTCCTCATGAATCAGGAACTCTTCAAGATAGGGTAGTTGAATATTCTGAGATCATCTCGGGCTGCCTCAGCTGGTCTCCAGAGAGCTGGTAGTGTTAAAGATATCAATGTCATCATGTCAGACTTGATCTAGGGAGGCACAGCGAGGTCAGAACAGCAGAGCAAAGGCATGAGTCATTACTGAAATGATGCCTACACGACTGCTATGGTTTTAATGTCCAATTTTATGCTCGTGTACAGTGATTATCAACAGTGTAAAATCCCACTTACATAAAAAATCACTTAATAAGCAGTGCAGCTGCTAATTTTTAAAGAGCTTATGTTTAGTTGTACTAAGTTAGATTAAGAAGATGTTCTTGCAGCACACTTGAGATCACAGCAGATAAAACTGTAAGGATTGGAAAGGAGGTTGTGCAATTCTGTTGAGGACTGGAAATGACATATGCAGTTTGAGCTTGTTCTGAAGTCTGTGTTATGCAGGTGATTTTGTGTCTGAATCTTTCAGCAATATCTCTTTCACTCCCCAGCAGCAGAAGTATTTATCAATATTATGCTGCATACACACTCGTGTCTAGACAAACGTTCACGGTTCTGTGTATTTGTGTCAGAGAAAATGAGAGATGTTGAGAGATCTCTCTTTGAGCTGTGTGACTGTCCTCAGTTACTGTAAGAGCTCATTCTTCAGCTGGTCAGCCCCCAGAAGGGCTGCTAATTTTCTCACTAATTAACCACAAAGACCCATCAGAATTTATTTATATTGAAAGTCAGTGAATGAATTAGAATGAAAATTCTAATTCATTCACTGACTTTCAATATAAATAATTTTTAGTATGCATCTTAAATGTAGGTTCCAAGGTAGTGGATATGACATGAAGGCAAAGGATTAAGAACTGAGTGTGTCCACATGGTCAATTTCTTTCTCAGTTTTGCTCCAAGGCATTGGTCCATTGACTATGCAAATTACACTCATGTTGATTTACTCCTGGGCTTTTTCTGTTCTAAGAGAGTCAACTACCTGTCTCTGGAGTAAAATTTGAGCAAGATTAAAATTATAGTTTTCAGTAGTGACAGCTCCTCATGAACATTAGCTATATCTAGATAGATAAAAAATATTCTGTGTATGTACTGTGTTTTTATTTTTGGCCAACCTATTTCAGGAGGCTGCAAAAACTGTACACATTTCTACTAGCTCTTCAATTTTAATCTGGTAACTGGGATGAAAACAAGATGCCTTACCCCATCTTTGTGCTTTCATGTACACTAGAAAGAGCAAATTAAATGTTAGCGTTAATAATTTTATATTGCTGTGGCTAAGGTATGGTGAATTGCAAAGACCAGTGAAGTGCATACTGTTGCAAGCAAGAAGACAGCTGAATGAGTATTTTGGCTGTGTGAACATCTATTTCAATACAATATGCTCTAGCAGGCACTTTATCTACTGTGTTGAAAAACTGTATGCATTTACAGAACTTGAAAGATGAAGCCTGATCCATATAAAGACAAAGATATGTATGAGTGGTACTTTGGCAATTCGAGACAATTATTTATGAAACGTTGTGCACAGGATGAATCTCTCATAATTTCCAGCCTGAGCGATGACATGTGGCCTTTGCAAGGTATAATATTACAATTCAAACAGCTTGTAATAAGATACCTTTGTAAGGTACCTTACAAAAAAGAGTTTAATATATATTATACCATGATTTAGTATTTAATAAATGCTACACAAATATATACTTAGTGTTTAGGAAATTAGTCAAGCAGAGTAAAAAAAATTTTGTGCAAGATAAACTCTTACTTGATTTTTTTTTTAATGACTAGCCTAATTCTAACCTTTCATTTATTTAAAATTGTTCTAAATGTAACGACCTTGATCGAGTTAGTTTTAATTTACACAGGTATAGTAAAGATTTGAGTAAGACCCAAATGTGCACCCATGATTGCTGCTGCACTTGGCAGTTTTTATTATTTCTCTGAGAAGTTAAAGCAATGAAGCCATCCAATTTCTGAGAGTGTGAAATAGATCTTTTGTATTAATGCTTCTTCCAGCAGCTGCAGCAGTACAGTATGACCTGCTCTAATTGAGCAGATAAGAATTTTCCTGAAAGCTTGCACTTTCTTTATGTCATAATTGTTCTGGTAGAAACTCTTTCTGCAGCTCTTGGGCTCCGTTGCAATCAGGGTCAAGGATGAAAGAGTTAGAGTTTAATTATCTTGTACTCCCTTATACAAAGATCACAAATATATGAAGAATGGAGACAAATAATAAATCACTATTATTTTGTGCTACTCTTTGTATTTGTTTATTGCTAGAAACCAGCCAATGGAGAAGTATTACTGTGAAAATGCCTTCCTATTTGGTAAGAATATCAGATGTTTTCAAATGGATCTGAAAATAGGAGTCTTCTGAGACCCATTGCAGTTAGGAATAAACCACCTTCCAGCATGGCTACACAGACAGATCCCCAACCTGTAGA
>JAOEGS010002968.1:0-24749 GCA_025447755.1 Corythornis vintsioides | reverse complement strand
CCCCTTGACGCTCTAGCTGACGGATCAGCTTCTGGATGGGAGCTACAGAGTCTCTGTTGGTGCGATATTGTCGTCGAATTCAAAATTCTTTCTGTAAGCAAACAGAAAGAAAGAAGCTAGCCAGCCCTCTAGGATGCAAAGTATATTGATTTTTATTTTTTTGAAAAAAGAACTCCATCATAGAAAAGATATGGTCAACGTAATTAATGAAGATTACTAAAAAGAGGTAAATTTATAAAGTTAAAAAAAATCAAATACTAACTTCACAGTGGACTTTTGATAATTCTTAGAGAGTAGGGTTTTTTTTAATGACTATTAAATACAGAACAACATTTTTAAAGTAAATTTCTGTTTGCTATTCTTCTGTGTGTTGCTTCAGCTGCTCTTCCAGATCAAGTTTATGAGTTTTGTTACTACCACTAGTTCATGAAAATTTTTGTTTCAGAATTTAGAAACATGAGATTTGTCAGCCAGTAGCATTTTCAGTGCCTGCTTTTCATAGCTTATGTCCTCTAGTTCCATAACTTTATTACCCTGAAACTCCTTGTTGACTAGGTTTCACACTGTGATTTGCTTGAAAACTGTGGAATGTTCATGTCTGAGCAGGACTCTGAGGACTTCTATTTTTGTGCACATGCTCATATCCACTGCAAAGAAAAAACTCCACTGGCTCAAGTAATAAATCACCGTATTACAACCATCAGGCCATTTAATTTACAACTCAAATCAATTGGGACTTGCTGATGCTAGACAGTAATATACTGTCAGTTTAAAAAAAAAGGAATATTGAAGCTCAGTGTAGGATGGGCTGTCAGTTAGCAGACTGACAAAACGACAATTTATGGTTTGTGAAAATCCAGCAGATAAATTGTAAGAAAAATGCACTTTGGCTTCAGCAGCGTACTGTGTGAAATATATTTCTGCTGAAAGGACTGCATAAGGTGGGAGAAAATTGCCTATATTAAATTGAAATACTTTGCTCCTTTTCTTTCTTATATGCTGGTTATTATATGCAGGCCCAACCCTAAACCTTCACATACATATGGCTTCTACTTCCATTGTGCCATAGCTTTTGAGAAGAACCATTAGTAATTTTTATTTTTTTCTGATAGGTATGGAGAGAAGTTGTATTGGTTGTGTTTTTCAGTTTTGGGTTGTTTTTTGATTGTTTATTTAATTGTGGTTTCTAGCCCTTGTGGAAGTGAAAAAGGAGTTTTTAAGAGTTACAAGTTTTCTTCACATCAAAACTGGTCAATCCTGAGAAATGATTTCAGCTTTAGGATGCATTAGGATGCAAATTTCCTTTCATGGGGCTTGCCACATATTCATTCTTTATGAACTACTTTGAAATAAAAGAACTGATTGGCAAGTACATTCAAGACAAGGTAAAAATCTGACAAATGTTAATGCGTTATGACTCACAAATTATTAATTATCCCATACAGTGAATATGAACCATTCTTTAACCTGATTTGTAGAAAAGTCAACTGCTATAAATAATCTACAAGCAGAAAAAGGAGGCAAATTTGTCAAATCCCACCATTTTATGTGTATTTTTTTAAAACAAAGAGCAATACAGTTGACTTGGAAAATGAGCGTTTTTGGATTACAGAGAGTAATTTTACCTTACCTTTTGGAATATACATGATTTGTATCCAAAACACATTCTTCTGTATTATATATTTTTAGTGCTGTTCTGGTTTATTGAATACTGTAATTAACATGCATTCTCTTTTCATTTTACTGCCTCCGAAAGCTATTAGAATACAAAGTCCTTTACTACACTCTCCAAACACAAGAAGCATTCAAAAGCACATCAAATAAGTATTGTCTTATGCCCCTTCACTGTAACTTGATCCTGATGCCCAGGGGTATTTAGTTTCTAAATTTCAATATGGAAGTTGTAATTTTGTCCTCATAAGATTCATCTCTTTTTGTTCTCATAAGATGTCTTCTTAAGATTTGGCTGTTCTTCTGAAATTATCAATGGCGATGACATCAAACATGAATGTTTTTTATATGAGTTATTTCTGATATGACTGGTCATAGAAGTTATAAGTGGCATAGGTATTAAATGAATTTCTTCAACACAAGAATATTGCTATAACATGACAAACTATCTGTTTTTTATTCATTACAGCCTAGCACTAGAATTCTTTTATTTTCTCCCCCCCACCCCCATCTAGGAGTAGGCTTTTGATCTGAGTGAATCAAGACCACTACAGTCAGTAGGATAGAAGAGCATTTCCACAGAGTGACTTGTTCCATCCTACAGAAGACACAGTAAACTGTCTCTGGTGTGCTTGTTCCCTCCACTGACTGGAAGGGATCCAGATGGTTAGTCTGTGTGATTTTTGACCTTTGACTTCCTTACATTACATGTAATTAATTCTAACTAAGGTGCTCAGCTTTCTGTGCAGTTAAACATCTTTTAATCCCTTTCCCCGTTTCTTTATTGAAGGTTTTGTACAGTGCTGCTTGATGTTCTGCATTTGACTAGAAAGGTCCAGGCAAAAACCAGCACAATTCAGCCACAAAACTAGATGTCATGTTTTGAGCCCCAGTCCTGAAAATTTATACCAATACCAAACAAGTGAACATTCCTATTGTGGTTATCCTATGAGTTCAAGTTACATACACTCTTTAAAATCAAAAGCATAGTGAAGAAACATGTCTTCTGACTATTAAGACCAACAGTCATTTTTCCATCATGAAATAGATTGTAATTGATGTTATTCTTGAGCAACTGATATAAAGATATTCATTCTTCAAAGGGTTACTTATATATAAGCTATGATGTAATCCCGAAGCTCTTGAGGTCCCGTAATTCTATGTTAAACTTTACAACTCTATTTTAAATATTCAGTATTCCCTGAATTCAGAGTTAAATTTTAAGATGTGTTCTACCCAGTGGACAGACATGTAATTCTAGTGAAGAGAGTTCTTGATGGTATAATACCCTTGCTGATGTCAGAACTTGTGTTTTTTTCAGTGCCTGCATTCATTTTAAGTTTTAATATATATATTTGATCTTTTATTGCCAACAAAACAAAACAAAACAAATAAGAAAATAGATACATTCAACAATTTGAAGTTAATCAGATAAACCTGAGATTCCAGTTACCTTGTTTGACTCTTCTGTTCTCTTGCTCTTTTTTTCCCCCTTTTTTTTTTTCTTAATTCATCTAGGTGAACATTTCTACCAGATGTAGTGGAATATAGTCATTAAGAGTTACAGTTTTTAAAAATGCATCTTCACATCAATTTGTTTTTTTCTATTATGAAATTACTTTTTCCACTTCATTTAATGGCAGAAACTTGCAATTACAATGTACTTTATTTTTAACTTCTTATTGATGCATGTGGACACTTCTTGATGGTTTTGCTTCTTACTATGCAGTAAACTACTTCTATTTAGCATTCAGTAGGATGCTATTATAATACAGTGTGACTTATGAAATTATTTATGTTAGAAAAGGCTTATAAGATCAAGTTCAGCTGTTAACCCAGAACTGACAGGTCACCACTAAACCATGTCCTTCAGCACCACATCTAAACAGCTTTTAAATCCCTCCAGGGAAGGTGATTGAACCACTCCCTGGGCAGCCTGTTCCATGGTTTGACAACCCTTTCCGTGAAGAAGTTTTTCCTGATGTACAACCTAAACCTCTGCCAAAACCTGAGGCTGTTTCTTCTTGTCCTATTGCTTTTTACTTGGAAGAAGAGATTGACCCACCCTCTCTCAGGCAGCTGTTGACAGTGAGAAGGTCTCCCTGAACCACATTTTCTCTGAGTTGAGGAACATCACTTCCCCCAGTTGCTCCTCACTAGACTTCCTTGTTGCTCTTCTCTGGACATGCTTCAGCCCCTGAATGTCCTTTTTGGAGTGAACTGTACCCAGGATTTAAGGTGTGGCCTCACTGGCGATGAGTGCAGAGGGTTGATCCCTGCCTTAGTCCTATTGGCCATATTAATGGTGATAGAAGCCAGGATGCTGTTGGACTCCTAGGACACCTGAACACACTGATGGTTCAGATTCAGGCTGCTGTGGACCACAGCCACAGGGGTTTTTTCTGCCTGGTAGCTTTCCAAACACCCTTTCCCAAGCCTGGAGCATTGCAGGAACCTGCGCTTGGCCTTATTGAACCTCATATTACTTGTCTTGGCCCATCAATGAGCCTGTCCAGATCCCTCTGTAGACCCTTCCTACTCTCAAGCAGATCAACACTCCTGCTCAGCTTGGTGCTGTCTGCAGACTTATTAAGGGTACCTTTGATCTTTTCATTGAGATAATTGATAAAGATATTAAGGAGAACAGACCCTAGCACTGAGTCCTGGGGAACACCACTTGTGGCTGGTGCCAGCTGGATTTAACTCCAGTCACCAACACTCCTGGGGCCTGGCCATCTGGCCTTCTTTTATCCAGAGCAGAATGTACCTGTCCAAGACTTGAGTAGTCAGTTTCTCCAGGAGAAAGATGGGGGAAACAGTGTCAGAAACTTTACTCATGTCTAGAGAGACAACATTTGATAATCTGTCATCTCAGAAAATGTGCTCTCAGCTGTTTCTCTGCTAGAAAAACTTTTACACCATAGTACATTTGTGTCTGTAGTAAGCAGTGATCTTTTAAGAATCACAATTCCAAATCAGGACCCCAGACCCTTCCCAGGATTGATGAACATTCTTCTGAACCTGTGCAGAGCTTTTTGCACACAGCTGAACTTTGTCAACCATTAGCCAAGAAGGGCAGCTGACAGCAATGAGCTTATTAAGGGACAGTATAAAAGGAGCATGAGCAAAAGAGGGCATGTGAAGTAGAGAGTGTTTTTTTTTCAGTTAGAAAGTGGGTTACTGGGTTTTGTTGAAAGCTGTTTCATATTCCTCACAGATCAGTTACTTTAGAGTGGCTTTGTTTTGTAAGAATGTACCCAGGAATAAGTTATTTGCCAAAGAAACCATACTGTGTGAGAGCAGGTAAGAAGCTTACTTGTAAAGCCTATGGGAAGTATATTGATTTCTGCAGTCTGTACTATTAGGCTTGTAGATAATATTTTCTGAATGCTTATTTTACTTTTTTTGTTATTGTTGTTTCTTTTAATCCTTGGAATATTAATACAGAAAAGATAAATATTTGTGAATTGTCTCAGTGTGTATGTTACCTAGGGTGAGATTTGGAAGTGTGCAATCAGAAAAAAGAGAAGCTTCAAGCTCCCAAATGGAGTCTATCTGCTGTGGAAATTGCCTATGTGATGGTGTATAGTTATAACTTCCCCACTGGGAGAGGGATGTATGCTCTGTCAAACTGAGGGGACTGTTGCAGTATCATGGGCTGAGGAATTGATGCAATATGATGAAAGCAATATCGAAAAACTATGTCTGAGAATATATAAGAGGTGTAAAGGACATTCTTTTATTTGAGAAAGTAAAGGCATATCTCCTGTCAATCAGCTAGCTTTTCTTTTCCTCATTCTGTCTACAGTAGGTATGTGCTGTATATTCTTCAAGGTTGCATAGCAATTGGACTCTGAATGTATTAGTGCTTAGTAGTAATTACAGTTTTGTTGAAATTGTTTCAACAGAAATGTCTTCTCTGCATTGCTGTTTCCCCCTTCCCTAATTTTAATGTTTTTGCCAAGATCACGGCTTCGTCTTTGAAAAGTAGCTATAAGAATGAGTCAAAACAATGACTTCTGTATCACTTCAGTAATAAAGTAGGTCTGTTATATTTTGTCTATAGGCAATCAATGTGTAATTTTTCCCAAAGGATAAGGCTACAGAGTCCAGTCCCTTGCTAAGCTCTTTATGGATGAACATTAACTGTACAGAGCAACTAAAATTTAACTGGGCATGTTTGAAAGACTGATGTTCCAAATATCAAAGCATTTACAGCTCTCACTTAAGAAATAGGGACCAATAGTAACTGATACTGTTGAATTCTCAGTTGTCACTGGAAACAAAAGAATTTAAAGTCTGTGCATGTCATGTTTTAAGGTCAGTGAAGCCCCCAGACCAATAACAAATGCTCTCTTTTAACCCCTTCCCTCCCCAAAGGGGAAGAGAAAAGGAATAAAGGAGAGAGACTTAGCAATTAGAAAAAGGAAATTAAAACAGTTCTAATAAAAATGAAAATAATAATGGTATATATGCAAATATGTGCAAAACCAGTACCAAACCCAACCCCCTGATGGTAATTACATCACCAGCACTGATGCTGTGGAGTTGGCACAGGGAGAGTCCCAGACTGGGTCCTGCAGCAGACAGGAGATGGATTCTGGCACCGGCTTCAGGAACACTGATTGGTATAGAAGGTAGGATGGGACAGAGTTCTCCTTGGTGCTCTGAGGTGGAGAATATCTCAAGAGAGCAAGAACATCAATGAACCCCCAGCTGAGAGCCTAGAGGAGCCTAGCATAGCCTCCAGTCTGGATCCCAGAGCTTTCTATACTGGATATGATATATGAGATGGAACACCTCATTGGGGATCACCTGTCCTGTCTGCTCCTTCCTGCAGGTGCAGCTTTTCACTTTCTGCATCCCTCAGCATGATGCACAAGTTCTAGCAGTGGCTTTGAGCAGCATTACAGTCCTTTATAGTAATCCTAAACAAGGGGTCTTACCACTGCTAGAAGCAGATGCTGTGAAAACATGCTGCTAACTTGAGAAAGTGCAGTTAGAAAATCTGAGCTGAAAAGTAAAATGACTGAACAGAATTTGTTTGGTTCTCACTCAAACCAGGACAGGGCATAATGATGAATTTTGAAAAAAGTGTTGTGCTAATATATGTTACACATAGAGGGTCTATCTTAAGTTTGCTCTGTGGAGGCACAGTCTTTCAAGTGGTTATAACTTTCATTGCATTTTGTTTTGGAAAGAATTGGATTCTTAATAAAATCATTATGATGTGGATGAGAGAAAAGCTCATGGCAGAGACTATCTACTTCAGTATCCTGCTGCTCAAAACCAGTGTATCACAAGCCTTCTTTCAACTCTTAATTTGAAAACTTAGCCTGCATTTTCTCTACATTCACTGCATTGTTTTTCTTAAGGGGGCAAGCATCTCTGTGAGCTAGGTGGACCATCTCTACAGTTCCTATTTACATCAACTTACAAGTTGTTTTCACTTCGAGATAAGAGAGTATTTAAAACTATTAGGCTCACTTTGTAAAAAGGAAAAATATTTACTGTAAGTCTTGGCATAACACAAGGGTGACCGGAATAAAACATTTCAGCAGCACTTACCTGCCTGGTGATCAGTAATGGAATACTTCTCTGAATCATCCACTAAGTAAGCTACAAATTCTTACTTAAGAGTATTTCACCAATCTTTTTCTACAAGACATAGCAATACTTTCAGGTTGTAAGTTACAAAAAGAAGATTTTTCTACTTTAGTCATAATGAGACAACGGTAGGAGGTTATTTTGTCTGCTTCCAGCTAGCAAACTGTGTTAAATAACTTTATTGCCTGAAAATTGCTTTTCAATTAAATTAGCAACATCATTTGAACTGAGAGAATAGTAGTATAGCTTACTAATCACGGGAATGTTTTGTCATGCCACCTTTAGCATGACTATAGAAGAAAATAATTTCCTTTCCTCTCATAAGGAATGAGCTTGATTAGCTCTATTAACTGAGTAAATAATATTTAAACCAGCTTGTTCATCTCTTTCAGTTATACTAGTGCTGCATATGGTAGGGTTGAAAGGATGGTGCTGAGTGCTACAATAGATTTCAATAAAATGGTGCTGTAACTGATGGATAAGTGACAAAGAGGCTTTGAATGTGCTCATTAAAAAGCATACCATCTCTCTCTTGATTCACTGATATATATATATATTTAAAAAACATGAGGGAAATTTCAAATCTTTTGTATCAATAACACAAAATATTTGTCTTCAGTTCATGACCTGTAACTGTGTATAAGAAAACAGTGCTACCAGAGATTATTTGGGGAAATACTGGAAAATATACTGTAAATATGAGTTGTAAATATTTTTAGTCTCCCATCAAAAAGCATTTTTGACATCTCCTTTTGTAAAACCTGCTGAAACAAAATGTAAACATCAAATGCAGGTTTGAACCTGATTAAAGAACTCCCATATGAATGACTCTTCAAGAGACTCTCACTCCTTTTAAATAAGAGGTAATATATCACAATGAGAACCAAAGATCAAAATAGGGCAATAGGGGAGACTACTACTAAGTGGATATTGTGGACTTGAAACAACAATTTTATTTTTGTGTGAGTGGGCTGTTCAGCTTAAAATTGATAATAGAAAACCTCTGTGCTGTATACTTCTCTACCATCTATTTTTGGTTGAGAATTTTGCCTCACAAAATTTTGTACTAGATTAATTGCATTTTGTTTAAAATTGAAAAAAAAAATAAATTGCTTACTGGGGCATAAAAGTGTTGCAAAATCAGAGTATAGGGACTCTTCTGATCAGGGTCTTCCTGGATAGTACGAGTTATCTGACAAATATCTACATAACCATGATTATTTCCTCACTTCCTTGTCAGTGTTTACCTCCTTGCTTTTCCATAACAATTGGTATCTCTTTTGCTTCTGTTTCTTTAAATGAAAAATTAATATGAAGTTTGGAAATAAAGTTGAAGAGTCTGTAGTACTTCCTATTCTCAGCTTGTAAATACTTTCTAGTGTTTAAAATGTTATTTTCTATAGATGTTCTAGGAATAGTGAACTTCATTTTGCTAATGTGTAAAACGGCAGGTTGTACTTTCCATTGTTATACTGAGCTTTTATTTTTGTTGAATTACAATGACATCCTAAATTAAGACATAAGTACAGGTTTTTTAAAAAAAACAACAGTATTTCCCTGTAAATACTACCAGCATAGAATGCTGGTTCATCTAAAAAAATACATTCCTAAATATCCCAAATTAATCTCCTACTGCTGTAATTATGTCTTGCATTAGTTTTCTGTGATTAGCATACATCAGAATTCAGTATTCTCTTGTTCAGGAAATGTAAATAATGCATAAACATAGTTTAGCAAATCATGGTGGAACTCTGGTCTGTCAAGTTCACTCTTTATCAGAGATAAGTAACAAGTTCCTAGAGTTTTTAAAGAAAATACTGTTCCTGGTAAACTGTCTTGTGTTTTGAGATAAAATGTTTTGTTTTTGAGACCTCAAGTAGTCACTTTTATAAAAGCACAAATCTGAACTTTTCTAAGGTTAAGATTCAAAGTTATTCAAAACTATAAATGTCAATATAATTCAGTTGTGTTGCTTCTTATTTTTCTATATCAGACAGAGCCTAGGTTTCAGTCTCTTGCAAATAATATATTAGCTGTAACTTTTTGATATCTACAGTACCTTTCTCTTCTGTGAAGTCCCACAAATGTCTTAATAGAAAGAAGATGATCATCTAGCCATATCTCTATAGCACAGATGCTAGCATATGGTTAGATATGTTGTTCATGTTGTTCAGATATCTCCAGTTGATTAATTATTTACTGAATTGTCAGTTAAAAATCTTTTTCCTAATGTGTAACCTAAATCTCCTTCAAGATTAATTTAAGTTGTTGTTTTCTGCTTTGTTTTGTTTTGTTTTGGTTTGGTTTTGTTTTTTTGTTTTTTTTTGTTTTTTTTTTTGTTAGAGTAGCGGTGGTGATTACTTCCACAACTTTTCTATGTATGGGAAAACTTCCTCTGTGTACTTCTGGTTGCCTTTCTCCCTCTTTTATCTATTTATACTATAGTGTGATAGAAAAAAAATTGAGGACTCTAACTGAGACTTCCTTAGGGCTGAGTAAGCAAAATAAGTTGGGCATCTTAAACTTGACATATCCATGAACTAAACTTACCTCTTCTCTGGAACAAACTTACTCATTATATAAATTGGCTTTGCAAACCCACTGAAATCTGGATTCTCTTTTCAACAGTGTAGATGACCACACAGCTACTTTATAGTTCTCATTTGAAGTAGTCTTTGAATAGATGCAGAGCTCTATACTTACAGTGCATTTCTTTATAGACTATTTTACCAAGACCATTTTGAAATCTCATTATTTTTCCTGGAAGCTATGGTATTTTGACAGCTGGACAACATTCCCAACTTTGTTCTATTATGAAAACCCATTGATAATATAAATTGTTTTCACTAAGGATAAAATTGTAATGGATCCACTTGAAATGCCTTCCTAGCTTTCCTGACTTACCAAGCACAGTCTGAATCTAGACTGTCAGCCAGTTGCAAATACGTTATTTCACCTGCTGATATTTCTCCCCTTCACTTAGATACATGTCTTAGGAGACAATGTTAAATATCAGATTGATTTGATGGGATTTGCCCTTGAGAAACCTTTTCCACTTTTTAGCTTAATTTCCTAAGGAAATTAGGGTTCCGCAATCACACTCTGGGCTGTTCTTCCTGATTAATAACCTCTTTTCAGCCAAATTTGACAGTGACCAGAGGGATAGAAGCCTGAAATATAATTAAATCCCTATGCACTGCAGGGAAGTAGGCAGCTTGGTAAATGAGAAGTGCCTTTTATAGGATAGACTGAAGATTCATCTTGTGGAGAGACATTGGTGAATCCACCCAGGAAAGGCATTAAAAATTTCCTGACCTTGAAGACATTTTGATGAGTGCTCTGTGTATTGCTAGACACCAGGGAATCTGTAGGGTGCTGTTCCAGCTGAGAAACAGTGGCTACTTTTGATAGAAAACAAATCTGATTGATATACTTGATTTGCTTTAGTTTTGATTATTTTTTTTTCCAGACATAAATTATAAACCTCTCATCTAGCCTTTAAGATTTGAAGTTAGCAGCATGTTGCCCTAGCCCTAAACCGTGACACAGACTGCTTCAGACACTTTGACAATTCTAAACATGTATTTTAGCAAGCTGTGCCATTTTAAGTATATTTCACATCTAAATATTCCCAAATTCTTCTTTTCCTGTCTCTGCTTTTTTTTCCTAGGGGGAAAAAAAAAAATAATTCGGACTACTTTATTTCTACAAAGACAATAAGGAAATCTTTCAGCTTACTTCATATTGTTTATTGCCTAGTCTAATATGGCTGAAAAAAACCCCAACTCTTCTCCTTTCCTTTTTGTTGCTTTCATCTCATGCTTTTCTCTCAGATTGCAGCCCTTTGTACTTCTTTGATAGAAAACTGTATTTCTATTTGTTATAGAATTATTGGCTTTGAGACTAATAATGAACCTCTGCATACCCACCTGCTCATCGTCATCCTAGAGTGTGTTTAATAACGTATTTTATCAACTGCAAGCTCTTCAGTATTTCTTTTTACTAGTGATACTGTAATGATCTCCAAAACAGAGCTTGGGATGGAAGATGAAGCAAGTTTTCATATTGTGCAGAATGAACCACAGGGAGTAAAATCTTTTCCAGATGTCTTTCTATGGAAGAAAGCAAATGTACATAAGAAAAAAAAAAATGTACACACGTGTTGTTAATATCTGACCAATCAGAAAAACTGTAAGAACACATTTCCTTATTTTTTTGCTTTTTCTGCTTCTGTCTGAAGAAAGTGGCCTACACAGTGAAAGATGGAGCTGGAAAACTGGGCTGCAGAGCACAGCCAATAGGGCAAGTTGCAGGACACAGTAATATGCTGTTAAATTGTCCCCAGGCCCCTTTCTTACTTTAAGCTGGTTTTAGGTATGCAATTCAGGAAAAGGGATTTCTTGTAGATGCAATTAGCACCAGCAGAAACAAAACCTTTTATTTTTGCCTAGATACTTAGCTGCTTTTGGTAGATGTGTTGTTTTTTTCTTTCACCAAAATACCTTCAGTTTTGCTCAGGATAATTTTTCACTGTATCGCCCTACTAATTACAGTGTGTGGGTGTGTGCGTGTGTAGAGCTGCTTAGCTTTTCCATACATTTACATGTAGAAATATCTTCTAATAAACTAGCTACAACAGGCAATCAAAATATACTCCCCAACTCACACAATTATACCAGGTTTCTTCCTCTAATAAAGGAAAGCATCAGATATCTAAGAATATTTTGAGTGTTTACACTGGAGGATGTCATTTCAGTTTGTATTTCTCTGTACACACTAATTCATTAGGTAATTACTGAGGTTCCCCTTTAGATTGTCACCTAGTGAATGGATGGCCCTTCTATTCAAGGGGCTTTGGCAAGGTAATTCTCCATATAGTATGACCAAGATAGGTCAGAAATAGTAGAGATGTTTGAATTTGCAGCTACAGTTACATTTTACCATAGACAATAATATAATGTCTTTCAGAAATGACAAACCTTTTCCTGAATCTAGCTCGTTTAATTATTGATCAAATAATTAATCATTGCTCAGGAATATGAAGAGCTTAAACAGGTAGCACTTGCCACAAGACCAGAAAGTGTGAATTTCTGTTAGTTCTCCAAAGTGATGCACTATGATTAAGATTGACAGATTTGGTTAAGGTGTAACAGAGCAGTAAAGGTACCCTTTATAAAATTTCCTTGTCTGAAAATACAATGCCTGCAAAATCATCAGTTTTTTACTTTTTCCCTTTAGGAAGAGAAAATTTGGAGTACCTGATGGTATTTTCCTTCCTGTTATAGGCTATGTGAATATATATGTGTTTGAAGACACAAATTAATTTCTAATTTTAAGAAATCCTTAATTATAAAAAAAAAAAATTCTTAACTCTAATTATGTATGGTTAAAATCAAATGTAAAAAGAATCTGAGTACGGGCACAATTGTTAAATTCTGTGTTTGGTGGACTTCACTACAATAACTGAATCCAAACTTTGGGAAACTGTGCTCAATTTGTGCAACATACTGCCCTTGCTTTTTATTTGTTACACATGTGTTCTTCCACCTTTGTAGATATAATAATCTAGGAAACTACTGATAGGAGAATGCTTTGGGCTATCAAGCTTTCAGAAGTCACTGTATATAGCTTGTTACCTTCATGTGTTTTTCCAGAGAGAGATAATATGTTGACCTCAGATACATTTAACTGGATCAGTTGTTGTTATGAAAGACTTGCATGTTAAGTGTTCATGCAAAGGAAGTTGATGGAAAAGTACTCCAATTCCATGCAGGTTTATAAAAAAATCTAGTGTATTGACTTATAAATGCAGAATTCACATTACTGAACCTCACAAAGAAAGAGGAAAAAAAATGTGTTAAAGGCCGGGCAGATCAAAGTCTCATCACTGATAGAGCCATATAAAAATATTTATAAGGAAGTGAATGAACTTTTTGCTTTTACTGATCAAGAAATGTAATTTCTCAATGCTCACTACTTATGAAGATTGTTAAACTTGGTTTTAGTGCAGCTTTATAAATGATCCTTTTTGATTATTTACCAGTAGTAATCCATTCAGTGATAATGAGCTCTCCAACTGGATATCTAGGCTTCTGGCAAAAATGATGTCATGCATTCGTACAAAAAGTCACCTACAATGGGAGTTTGGTATTTAGATATTCATCAGTTAAACTATTGCTTCCACACATATGTAAATAACATTTTTCCCTCATTTGTCCCATTTATTGAAGAGTCCTAGATTAGTTTGCTTTTAATTTAATCAAATGTAACTACTATAGTAAAAAAATGTTACTTAATGCTGCTCATTCCTTCTTCATTCTTCATCTCATTCCTTCTCAGTTTAGTAAACTTCAGTACTAAAGTTTACTTCTTTAGCTTTTAGATTCTTTCTGAAGCTATGTTCAGCCGACATAGTTTATTTCTTTTAGATCACTTCCGTTATATGTGCATAGAAATATATACACACTTGTGTATATTACTTTATATATACACTGTGTGAAGGTGAAGCCATATGAACAGACAGGAATGTGTATCATCCAGGAAGCAGGTCTTTAATAGCATTCCCCCTCTCCATTTGATAGCGGAGCTGCTTAGCTACTGCAAGCTCTCAAGGAGCAATTGACTGAGTAGAGCATGCTATGGCTCAGCAGATAAAGTGTACAGTGAACTTGGAGCATACTGTTGGATTTATTTTTCAACTTAGCAGCTATTCTTGATTTTGATTCCAGCATTCAATGTCTTAAATTTTACCTGGTAGAGAGAATTTGGGACCTAGTTCAGGCAGGGCTAAAATGTGGAAAAGAATAAGTCTTTACTATTCACTTAAAAAATATACTTCTAAAGAGAATCTTAAAGCCTAGCTGTACAGGATATAACACTTTGAAGTGCTGAATAAGTAGTAAAAGGCTACTTTGCTGCCCAGTGAATTATTTTTGTCTATTGGACAAAGTGACTTACCTTTTTAAGCTCTGCATACATTCCCTTTGTACACAGCAAATAATAGTGTACAAAACAAAACCAGACTCTTTGTTTGAATGTACAAAGAAACAATCATTCTCTGAAAAAATACTGTCTGTATTCCTTCTAGTTGATCTGCTATAAAATTCTAGATATTTATGCAAACTCCTAAATCATTACATGAGATCTTCCATGCTCTTTGTTTGGAGAAGGGAATTACACAGTGAAAAATGCTGGAAGATATGAAACTCAAATGAATAGTATTTATATGTATGAGATTTTATTTGGCTATTTGTGTAGGTGGATTTATTTTGCTTCTGTAGAGCCATTTGCAGGGTGTATTTTTATTTATTTTTTTTTTCAGTTTATTTTAACACTTCTCTAATGAAACTCCAGAGAACAACTACAAACTACTGCATCAGTCCTCTGAAACACATTTTTGTATCTTTGCCCTTGGGGAACTGTGCTTTTGACATTGTCTAGAGATTTTTCAAGTTGTCCATCTAGTCTTAGCATACAGTAAGAATCTGCTACAACTGAGATAAATGAAGTCACATTAATACTTTAAGAAGCATACTCCAGTTCTTCAAGTAAATCACTCAGGAGCACCAAATTTAACCTGCAGAAGTTATTTCTAAATTTAACAAGTATGTTTAAAGGACTTGTGTTCTGTGTAATGTCAGTCAGATCTGCATATACAGCTTAATTTAAATCTTTGAGGATACTTTGGTCTACCTGTTACGGAAGTATTTACACATCTCTTCCCTTATTTCATGGCTCTAACTTTCCTTGAAAGTCATGGGGAGCTCTGAGGAGTAATATTTGACAGTTATTCTTTTCATAGTGCTTTCAGTTAAAGGTGGAGATTGTAGCTTTCACTCATTGGATCCTGAGACATATCAGTATTTGGTTGGCAAAGCTACAGTGAAAAGGTAAAACTGAGGACTGTCTCGGATTCTCCTGGATTTATATTGGCTGGTTTCAGACTTAAAGTCTACATAAAAATACATGGGAACTGTAGTTTTGGGTTACTTGAACTCCATCAGACATGACTAAACTGTCAAAATTTTGCAAGAAGTTTTATTGGAATGGGATTCTTCTACCTTTGACTTCAGAGACCAACCTCCTAAGAAGTGATCATCAAGCAAATGGCTAATTGGTATTATCACATTCATATAGTACTATATTATATATCAGATGCTTTAAGTAAATTTGCTTCATTACAGTAACAAACTTCAATTAGAGATGCACATCATTAATATATAATACTCTATCTTGGCCCTTTAAGGCAGTAATTAATACACTTGGAAATTATAAATAGGAAGCAAATTCAGGAAAGGAGGATTTGGAGGGTGAATCATTTATATGAAAGCTACTCAGAAACGTGACTGGATTAGAAAAACAATGTTAACAGCAAAAAACAGAATGTGGTCTAGAAAAGTGTGGGTTGATAATCTATATAAACATTAAATAAGATTTCTCCTCTTTGTTTACTGTTATGCCATTTATCATTTAGCTTTTAAATGGGGGATTAGAATTCTAACTTCCCCTATATGTTTAAAATCAATGAATGTTCATTTGAGGTCTGATTTGTGCCACATGAGAATTGCATGTTTCTTATAAAGGAATGATGCAGAGCTGTAAGGAGAGGACAGTTTTAACATAAATGGTTCTGAAATCCTATGCCTGTCTGTAGTATGTCAAATCAGCAAATACTGTAGCTTGGCAGCTTTCCCTCACTAGAAGTCTGATTCTATTCAGCAAGTTTATTGTCAGGGGTTTTTTTAATCTGCCTACACTTATTACCACCATAATTCTGAACAGTTATTTTTGGAGGTAGTGTAGCATTTATCAAGAGGAAGCTACCATGACTAAGCCTTTAGTTTTGGTGTGCAACAGGTCATACTGCATTATGATGAATAATGTTACTACACCAAAAAGATATTTTAACCCATGTCAATTGGATACTCGCAAGAGCAGTAGGTGCCTACCAGATACCTTGCAAGTAAAAATGAGGAAATAATGATAATATTTTGCAGGCAGTGTAATATAATTAGTATATATAATTGGAATATGTTTATATGTCTAAACTGAAAAAAAAAATATCTGAAGAAGCAAAACTAAAACAATTCTAAGCAATTGCACATTTGTCTACATTTAAGTCATTTGTTAGTAATTGTATTTGTTGGTACAGAATCTTTCATTTTGGTATTTTTCAAGGGAGTAATCCCTAAGCAACACTTCTCTTCATGTTGTGATATAGAAGGGAGCCAGCCCTACAGAAGCTCTGCTTTGAACAGAAACTTGAACGAGGACCTCCAGAGATTGCTTACAACCAATATTATTGTATGAGTCTATGAAGTGTCATGGCTTTTTGCCTCAAGATTCACTGTTTTATTAGTAACTATTTTTGGATGTGGTTTTGAGTGGCATGGTTTAGGAATGAACTTTGTAGGGCTAATAGTTGGACTTGATGATCCCAAGGGCCTTTTCCAACCTGAATTATTCTATGATTCTATGACTTCAAGGTAACTCAATGAGTTAAGCAGTATTCAATGCAAATATGATTATTAGAATCAAGATTGCTCTGTATGCTCATCAGTACTGTTTAGGTTGAGTTAGTTTTAATTTAAATAATAACAGCTCTATGATTTAAATAGGATATTGTCAAAATCCTAGAGACATTAATTTTTTTCTAGAACCCTAAAACTAGTGCTGATAAACACGTTAGAAGTGATGATTACCATGAAGTCTGTATGAAGGCTTAGGAGGCTTGAACAAATATTAAATAGAAATTAATATAAACAGTGGGTTGGGTTTTTTTAAAGTAACAAATAAAAAGGTGTCAGACTCACTAAAACACAGGTAGTTATAGTGAAGGTATTTATTTCAATGTGTTAATACACTTAAATTTCCGTGGCTTCAGACAGCACTAGGATAATCCAGAAGGACTGTGTTTATGATGTAGACCTGGCAAAGTATATTCTGGGGATGGGTTTCTTGTTGCTGTTTCCCCAAAATACTGATGACTGTCAATGGGTTGTTAGATGTAAGAAATCAAATTTACAAGAGGACGCGGTGATCTCTTCTTTGGCTATCTGATGGTATATCTTTCTAATTTATGCAGAGACATACTTATCTCCAGATCAGTGATAAGGTTTTTAATTTTAAATCCAATTTGAAAAAGTGCACTTGCCCATTGTATTTCTGCATAGAAGTGCTTTACCTACTAGGATTTTCTGTGTCATATCTAACTCATTCCTAAGCTTTTCTTTGTTAGGAATTTGTCAATTTTCTCTGCTCTCTGCCTGAAGCAGTAGTTGTTCAAGAACGTATTTTTTTTGTTTGTTTAAAACTTATTGAACAGGAAGTGATCAGATTGGTTTGCAGAAGATAAAAATTAAAGAGTCAATCAAGCCAGTTAGACTATCTGAAATTTATACCATTTATATAAATTTTTTCATCAACATCTTATCTGTGCTTATATTTAAGTTCATTACTGGAACATGCTACACTTGATTTCTCATGCCAAATTTATATCAGTCATTCATATTATCAAACCAATATTTCATCTGCATTCAGTTAACAAAATGCTTTTGTTGAAGACAACACCTTTCATAAAAGCTTCAAATGTACTGTATATCTCCCTAACATCCTCAATAAAGACACTATCTATGTAATTTGTCACACCTCTTAGTTGTTGGGGCTGACTTTAACTTTTTTTTTCCTTGATTTCCATATTACAAATGACAGGATTTGTAATACACTATGTTGAAAAGTCTGAGAATTTAAACAGATCTCAAAACAGGCTGGAGCAGGAATGAAAGTTGTGGGCCCAATGCCACTGCTCTATTTCTTCTTGAAATTCCCTTAAAGGTAATTAAGAGCATCACATATTCTAAAATATGCTGTGTGATGCCAGCTGTTTAGCCCTGTGCCCTGACTGATATTCAGGTCAGGTTGTTTATTCCGCCTGACTACTCAAATGAAAAAACAGCTGAACAGTACTTCAGATGCAAGAGAAAGCTAAGACTGAGCCTCAGTTGACCTTTATAGCTTAAAAAGAAGTTTTAAATTTGTTAGTTTAGAATGGGATTGGTTCTGAAATGCAGCCATGTGAATATAGAATTCAGTTCATAAACTTTCAGTTAAATGTCATACTTTCCTCTTAGTACAAGAAAGTGGCTAAATTTATGTCAATCCTGTAAGAAATATATAGTAAATGTATTGCAAAACTATTTTGTAATAAAATCTCATCTCATCAAGCACCTCCTACAACATTTTTAGAAATACCTTAAACTTGATTGTACATATCTATCTAAAGCCTCCCAAGACAACACAGTTGAGATTTGTCATGATCACCGTTCATGTGTGCTACACAAATATCTGACAAAGAGATGCTGATTGGCCTCCAGTTGAATAGTGAACACAGACGGGTAAAGAAATAATAAACTGCTGTCTAACTCTTCAATTTCTGAAGATGATGCTGAGAAAGCTCCCTTCTCAAGGGACATGCTGTGTATCTCCAGGTTGTCTCTAGGGCAGAAACCTGAGCTTTCTATAAACAAAAAGAAACAAAGGAGTAGGTATAAATATAGATAATGAAAATTACAGGAAGTTTTAGCTGAGTTTCATAGATCCTATCGCAGTTCTTCAGTCTGGGCACTGTCTGGTTTCCTAGGACAAGTAGCTGCCTTTTTTTTTCTGCAGTATTTATCATATAAGCACTTTTGATTGGAATGTTTTATTGTCCAAGAAAATCATATGGTGGTTGGTGCTGTTAAGGGCAGTGAGGACTACTCATCTGAGAGAAACATGGTTGAGAGGCAGCAAGTCTTGTTCACTCTTAGTAGACACTCCCATGAATTCCCTAAAAATGACAGAAGCAAAGTGTTTTTGTGAAGATGTTATATCTACTACATATGTATACGTATATTTGTTAAACTTTACATTATTTCAGTTACATTTGTTAAGAAAATTTATATGCATGTCTGTATATAAGTTTAACAAAAAATTAAAACAACAAATTAATAAATAAATCTAACAAATAATGTAAACAGTATTGTGGTGAATTTGCAACAAAGTGATAACTCTACATATAAACTAGTAAACAGACATGTAGCAGATGTCAAGGTATAGAAATTATCTAGCACAAACTGAACCTGTTCTTGTGGTGGTAAGCATACTAGCATCCAAAATGAGCCAGTTGCCTACCAGTGAACTAGCTGGAATGATATCCAGCATGAAACATACCCCTTAGGCTCTTTTTGTGTTCAAACACAGTGCCAGCATCACACGCTCTTTTCTGTTTTGCCCCACAGAAAATGTCAGCATTTTTTTCAGTCACTGTGGGAAACCCCCATACGGGCCTAGAAAGGCAGTGTCCAAGTTCTCCATGCTGATAGCTCTTAATTAATATTTAAAATATTTGCGAACCTTGTTATTAACGCTTTTGTTGCTAGTGTTCATGGGGGGAAAAAAAACAAAAACAAAACAAAAACAAGCCCACCACTGCCTTTCTTGCCTTCTTCCAGTGTTGTTGTCATCTTTAGAAAGTGTGAGCCAGTCCTAGGGAGGGCGTGTGTGGTGTCCATTCCCTACAAATTCCTGTATTGCCAACTGAAATCTGTGGTAGTAGTAGGAAACATTAAATTTCTCTGCAGACTATATCTTGAAAGACATTGGGACAGAAAAAGCTTCCAGAGTTTGAGTGTGACATGACTTTCAGTGTTGTGTCAAGAACTACCCTGCAGCTTGACATTTGGACTGGGGAGATGAAGGAGAAGGAGTTGCACTAACTATCCTGCCTCCCTGTGGTTTGATTGTCTCTTGATGTACCTTTCAGGCACTTCTGAAGGGATGTCTAGTATAATGCCTTTCCTTGTAAGACTATGTATTAGAGGTTTACAAGGGAGAGAAAGGATGAGGAGGTTCTTCTAAAATCAGTAGTGAAGATGGCGCAAAGAAACTAGACCCACTTTGAACCATTTTACTAACCTTTACTAACCAGGACAGGTTTCATCCCCAGAAACTCTTCATGTTTCTCTTTGGGTTCAAGACTAAAAGTATGACACAATGTGAACATTGTAGGGTATATTCCTCCATCAGAAATGTGTAGGTTTATGTGTATTTTTGGTGTGAGTTATTATTATTCTTGTACGGAAAAGTAGTTGGCATATGGAACCATAATTTCACCTCCACAGTTGCCATGAGAGCAGTGTGCTGGATGAAGCTTGTAGGTTTAAGATTTTTTTTGTCTCCTATTTTTTCTGTGGTTGAGAATATTTATTGTAATACAGGAGAGATATGTTAGTAAATGTTCTAAAGTAAAACCTGTATCCATTTAGTGTGTTTGAGAGCACAAGGAGTCTCCTTTCAAAACAGATTTAGGGGGAGGCTTCAGGGTTGTTTGAATAGTAAGATGTTCATTGTATTACAAGTTGTAATTATTCAATGCCACTTTGCATAGGTTTGGGGATAGATGGGATGTCACAATAGAAGGTGGTATGTTCAGTGATGGATGAAAGTGTCATTGTGTACTTAAACATTTCTTTACATAGCTTTCAAAAAATCTTTTCTAGACAATTATTCCTGAGAGTTAAAAAAAAATCTTATTTTTATTTATTTTAAAGTGAACACCATGTACTCCTAGTAGTTTGGATCTCAACTGTATGTAAGGCTTTTGGGAAGCTATTTTTGATTCCTGCACATGTGCTGGCCTTTAATTTTCCATTTATTGCTCTTGCAAGTTACTGCTGATGATGTTGTTGTAGGAAATTGGTGTTAGTGAATCGGTGTTGCAGTGACAGCTTGATGGAGAGTGATGATCATTGAATTTGTTGTAAAAATCAATAAGGGAGTCCAAATTTCCAATCCAGATAATAAAGATGTCATCTATAAATCTTAGGCAGAGTGTCGACTCAGTTATACAATTATTTAAGAACTGTTCTTCATTGTAGTTCTTGAAAAGATTGTCATAATGCAGGACTGGAGAGGAGCGATCAAAAGAGAAAGATGTTTCAGTTAAGTTTTGCAGACAGCTGTGGATTGAGTGCTGTTCTGTAATTTCATTGATGGTCTGGATGATGACTCATCCAGAGAGGATGGATGTCCTCTCTTGGTACAGATGTGAATGGTATTAAGACCTGTAAGACTCTTCTACAGGATTGGAATTTAAAAAAAAAAAAAAAAATCTATTAATAAAATTGGGAAAATGACTGGAAGAAAAAAAGAAGTATTTAAAAAGAACAAGTGCAAAATTTTGCACTGAGGAAGAAACAATTTTTTTCTCAAATACAAAGGAAAAACTGGTTAGAGAACGAACTATGGTGTAAACATAATGGCTCCCAGTATTGTGCTGTTGTAAAAAAAGGGGAAATAATTGCTCAAGATCAATGAATTAGTTCTTCTTAAAAAGAATTTCAAACAGATAAACATAAATTTCAAAATGTGACTGCACCATTCAACGGACAGTTATATATTTCATACTTTAATCCTACTGGTAAATTTTACATCAAGCTACCATGTTCCCTCATTGTGGAAATATATTTCAACCATTGTCTAGAAGTAATAAACAATAAAATTTCATAACACATAATTTAAAGATCTATACTTCTAAACTTCATAAATTTTGATGATTTACATATAACTTGATTTTTCTATGCTTGTAGAGTACAATTATGGTTGCAATCAATCTATAACAATTGTGTAATGAAAACCTCTGATCTTAATTTGCCCCCCATTTCTCACAGCAGAACTTATATTGAACCAGCTGTTCATGTAGGTTACTGATTGATCTGTAAATCACATTGACATGCTGAATAATTGTGAGAAATAAGTAGACAGTATATGAGCAATTTAAGACATTTAGATTTTTGAAGTGAATTATAATAGTATATTCAATAACTTTAAAAAATATTAATAAACATTTAAAAAAATATTTATACATGAACCTACTTTGTTGTTTATTACATCATAATTGCTTCATAATTGCTCAGTGACTATAATATTTGTCTTCTAATTAGATCCATGCTTGTGAATAAAAAGTTATTGTGTAAGCTGCAGAATAACTCAATTCAGAATACAGCTGATTTTTTTTTTATTTTTTTTTTTTTATGGAACAGCTATTTTAAATGGAATTTTGGATGTCACATACTGAAAATAGGGGGGAAGAAATGAAAATTGTTCTTTATATGTGTTTCTCTATGTTTATGTGTATAGGGTGCTTAGTTCTCCATTATAAACTCATACCAATTCAGTGTCCTCTTTTGATCATTACTGACCTGTGGTTGAAGCCCATGGCCACAAACTTCATGTTCCTGGGTGACTTGGTCTAGGTGATCCTGCTCTGGGGGGGGGGGTTGGACTAGATGATCTTCTAGGTCCCTTCCCACCCCTAACATTCTGTGATATTAGCTGAACAGCTAAAATTGTGGAAAGAGGTTTCCTGCTGGTAGACAATAAGGGAGTGAAACAAGTACTGGAGATAAAGGAAGGGGTTTTAAAGTTCTTAAAGTCTTCCACTTACAGACTACATTCAAAATAGTCAATCTTCTGTCTGGGATTTTATACCCCTGTATTCACTATTGTACACTACAAGCAGATGAGTTCCTAGAAAAGTTCTCCTAACATGTTTGAGATCATCAAGTGACAGCATTCCATACAATTCTTTAAAAGTTCTTGAGATAATTTTCCCTATTCTTCAGGTCCAAGTTTATTACTGAATTTCCCCTCTGTTTCTCAGCATGAACCTTATCACTCTGCAGAGATCAGTTGGAGAAGGAGGAGGCTGTCAGGGGGTTGTGCAGAAGGGGCCCTGCCTCCATCCCTGTTCCAGAAGATAGGGTAAGAATAAATACAGCAGGCAAGGTGAAGGCTGTACTGATAAATTTATCTCAAGACAGAGAAATTGGGACATGAGGGTTTGCAAGCCATGAACAAGTGTGGCTTCACCTGGCAAAGACTTCTTGAACTGGACCAGTATGTCTCTTGACACCAAAGGCATATGGTGATTGTTGAGCTAATGCTTCTTACTGCTTTACTATTTCTGTGTATGTAGCCAGGCTGACCAAGGTAGAGCTGAAGCTCTATATTTCATGCCTCCATTCCTGATCTCTGATGGCCTGGACATTGTAGTCCCTTGTAGCTGGCAATTATAATGTTTAAATGCCATGTTAGAACTCAATGTAACATGTCTATGAAAATAATATAGGGACACACAAAGGAGTAAACTTAAACCCCACTGGTGTGATTTTGGAGGACTGTGCCCAGTGTGGAACTTTCTCTCATTTGACCATATTGATGATAGATGACATGATCTCCAGAGGTCCCTTCCAATCTCTACCATGCCTGGATTCTGTGAAAAGTTATTGTTTATTATATTTTTAATAATATTATTATTATTAATTGAAATTAAAAGGTGCTTTGAATTCCTATTTTAAAACCCATATATGTCCTAACTCCCTTATACCAGTAGTGTCATCCAGAGCAGGGTGACCAGGATCGCAGAGTCCAGGCAGCTTTGTAATCTCTTGAAGAAAATTCTACAACCTTGCTGGAGAACCAGGCATTCTTACCCTCATGGGGAGAAAAGGGTTTCCTGATGTTGAGGTGAATCTTCCAGTTTGTGTCCATTGCCTCTTACCCTTTCATGGGGCTCCACTGGAAAGAGTGTAGTTATTTCTGTTGCATTTAAGATCTAGACATGTTAAAATATTAGTGAATACAAAGCATGTAGTGCTTTACAGTTGTATTGTCTTTTTTTTTTTTTTTAAGTTGGTTTGGATTCTTTTGCTGGATACTAATAGGTTTGCACTGCTGTACAGCTCACCAAATAGCTACTGCAAGGAGAAGCCTGTTCTGTTCTTGGAGAAGCAGCATTCTTTGTTTTGTCCTCGTTCTCTGAGGAGAGATGACAAAGGGCAGTCTGCATGAAGATTCACTGCTTATTCTAAGTTCTGTGTAAGTGGAGAAGAAGTTATGCAGACACTGATTATGAACTTACTGTTTCAATAGATTATTAAAACTTTTTTTTTTTTTTCAGTGTAAGCAGATAAAGGAAGTGAGAACTCTCTGTGTAACTGAGTACTCTTCATATTAAAACATGCAATGCTTTGCCAGTAGTTATTTCTTGCCTTAAGATGCACTTTCACCTTTGCACTCTGTTCTTTCATTGTATAGAGCAAGTTACATTAACCTTTAAGGGAAATATCAGTTGAGAAATGGAGCAGGTGAGGCTATCCCACCTCTCAATCCAAGAGATTTTGCATGTGGCTTCAGTGACCCAAATGATGAAGATGCTTTTCACCCAGACAGGTGTTACTACTTGTTCTGCTATTTGCTTGCTCTAACCTTAATTTCAAGACTTTTATTTCTGTTATCATCCACCTTGATAGTACAGTGCTACACATAATAATTTCAGTGTTCTTATAAATATTTCTGTGGATGCTAAAATAACTACTGCCTGGAATTTTCCTTCTCGTGGGATCGCAAAGATTCCCACCAGCTGTGTGACC
>JAOEGS010002967.1:0-13644 GCA_025447755.1 Corythornis vintsioides | reverse complement strand
CACCTCCCTACAACCTCCCTTCAGGTAGCTGTAGAGAGCAATAAGGTCCCCCCTGAGCCTCCTCTTCTCCAGACTAACAATCCCAGCTCCCTCAGCCTTTCCTCATAGGAGAAACTCTCCAGAATAGGAGAAACTCTCAAGAAAATAGGAGAAACTCTCTAGATCAAAGCTCTTCTCCAGGCAAAACACTGTCACCCTTGCTATTGCCCTGCTCCTCCTCCGTGGCATTGCTGTCCCCATCTCCAAGTTTCACTGTCTGGTCTAACCATGCAGTCACTGCATCCAAGGCTTTCATCTTGCAATTCAAAGCCTCTTACAATGCTCTTCTCCCATCTTGCTTTATTGTTGTTGTTTTGTTTTGGCTTGATTCTCTGCCTCCTGAGTAGTGATACAAAGACTGTTAGCAGAAAGACATGAGGGTGTTCTGCAAGGGAGGCACACTGCAGACATGCATCAATGTTTTGACATACAGTTCTAGGCCCACTTTGCTGTTGACAGCAGTTTGCCTTTTATTTAACCCCTGACACATGTCTGCAGAGGTCTGACCCACCACTGGCTCTAGTGCTCTGGATGGAGTGTGGAAAATGAGGCAGTTGTTTTGCTGCATTCATCTGTCTCCCCTCCAAAAGCCCATGTCCCTAGAAGCATCATGTGCTAGCTGCTACATCCTCCTGACAGCAGCTCTTCACTGGTGTCTGTAATGCACACGTGGAGCTCACAAACTCTCAAGGTGCATTCCTTTCCCCAGGGCTGGGATAAGGGCTCTAAGGGCAGCTCCAGGATGCAATGTCTCTCACTCTGCCAACCCATTGCACCTACAGTGAGCTCCCTGCCTGCAGACCAGCCTGTGTGCTCTGTACCACATTGTCCTGCCTTATCTCCTCTCTCTCTAAAGCATATCATATATCACTGGGCATGTCAAGCCTCCAGAGCTATGACTGCACAGGGGTTAGGGGTGCGACATCCTTTGATTTCACTGGTGCTACTAGGCACTAAATTGTCACCTAATACCACGCTAGCTGAGTGCCAGTTGACTGAAAACTAGCAATCTATGTGTTAATGACCTGTTGCTTGACAGGATATTTTACCCCACAGAAACGAATACAGACATGTGTATAGTACTACAGGGTTTGCCTGCTCTCCTGAAATCTTGTTCTTTGCTTGGAAGTGTTGGGGTAGCTCAGTTTGGACTTGTTAAAGCAAAACACCCACTGACATGTTCTAGTCTGTTGGATCTTCCCAAGAGGCTGTTGGAGCTGGCAGCGTTACCTCACGTGGTGTCAAATGATTTATATCAACATGAAAAGCAGGAAGGGAGCTTGTAGCCTGTGGTGGCCTGCATTGCAGCTCCAGCTGTGTTACAGTCACTGGATCTGAAAATGAAACCACAGTATGGTGCCTCCCAGTCCTCAGTAGATGCTTCCCACTGACAGCTTACTGGGACGGGGCGCAGTCAGAGCTGATGGCAAAGGAGGTGTCTCTGAAATGTTTTTTTGAATAATGACTAGCAGTAGGCTGAGAAGAGAGACTTGGACAGCATCTGTAGGGCAGAGCAGATGTTCCACACAGCCGTGTGAGCCCCTGCTGTCTGCATCTCTCTCTGTGTACTATGGCAGCACCATAGGGGTCTCCTTCACTCTCGTGGGTAAGAAGAACAAATGCTTCTCTCGGCAGCAGCTCACGTTCTGAGCTTCCCTCCTCTGATGCATGTCGTGCAGTTCAAGCAGGGTGTGTGCATGGCTCTTTAGTTTAGGGAAAGTAACACTGACAAGCCACAGTGGTATTAGTAGCCAGCAACTTTCATTCCTCTCTTTGTTAGTCTTGGATCCTCCTTGACATACATGTAAAATGAGGAAAAGGGGCTCATTTGGAAAGAAGAGGAGCTTTGTAAAACAGCTTCTGGTTTGACAGGAGGGGCTTTGCCAAGCCTGCTAGACCTTCTGGGTGGCCTTTCTTTTGGTCAACAGGAGAGGACTGAAACTGCTGAGAAATGCTCAAGGAACCCTCTGTAAAGGGAATTTTGTCCTGGGAGTGTCACCCAAACACTTGATTGTGTGGTTTGTGGCTTGGTGACATTTAAAGTGTTGGTCTCAACCTGCTAAGAACAAGTGGTTTGGGGCTAAGCATTCACAGAGCTTACCTGTAGCAAGCTGTGGGGAGAGCCAAACTTGTAGTTTAAAACAGGAGGTACAGCATGTGATGTATGAATGATTCCCAACTGGAGGATGAAGAAGAGAGAAAATTCCAAAATCCAGACCCATTGGAACTCTGAAAGTCAGGGGGTGGGGTGATAAAAACTTCCTCTGGCTTTTGAGTAGGAAATGCCTTGAGGGTGTGAGAGGATCAGTGGATACAGCCTTGTGCATCAGCCAGTATCTGCAGGACAGTGCAGTGCACTGCCTGGCAAAGGGGGATCTTTTGCACACACATATATTTGCAAAGGCCACATTATACCTTTCTGTAGGCTCTATCAGACCAAGAGGGTGGGAATTACATAAAGCAGTTTTATTCCATACATGGTACCTGAAACCCAAGCTGTGCCTGTGCTGAGTGTTACAAAAGGAAAATCAGTATTTGGATTACTTGTTTCTGCCTTTACTCTCACAGCCCTTCCTCTTGCTTCACACAACCTGGGGGTGATGCTGGGGTTTTTTTGCAGGGCTGTGTGTGAGCTATTCTCTGACTTTTAAAGCAGTTCTTTGAAATTCTGCTGCTTCTGTAATGGGGTTTGAGTGCTGTTGTGCCACTGTTGTGATGGTCTGTCAAGCCACCTAATCGGGTTGTCTCATTAAAACTTACAATCAGCACTTCCAAGGCAGCAATCCTGTAGTCCAACACCATAGCTAAAGCCACGCTGGCTGACCAAGTGCCTGCACAGGGGTTAGGATGTGAATGCAGGAGATGAGGGGAAATTGCATCTCTTGTGATCTCATTCCACAGCTTCGAAGATGAAGTCTGAATGTGTCAGATCATGTCTGGCTTTACCTTCTCTCTAATGAGACTAACAGAAGCAATTCAGTTAAAATCAACAAATAAGTGGCTTTTAGTAACCCATTCAGAGCCAAGACTACTTCTGAGATCTCAAACTGGACACTTAAGGACCATCCACTAGTCTCTGTTGGATAGCTCGGCCTCAGTGATCTTTTTGTTAGAAAGAGGATGAGGAGGAAATGGTGCAAGAAAAAGGACAGAGTTGTGTCTCTGATAGAAACTGAATTCTTGGAACAGCTCCAAAATGCACTGTGGCTTTGAAAGGAAACCATTTATGAAGAAATCCTCTACCTGTGCAGGTTAAAATGTTAGTTAAACCAACCACTCTAAGTGCATTCTCTTATGAGAAGTCTATTTTTTAATTTTGTTTTAATCTGAGCCAACTAGACAAAAGACATAACTTATTTCAGGCCTCTGATTCACTGTCCTTTTTTAATTTTTAAATATAGAGATGGCTTCTATCTCCATAGAAAAATTTATTTGGAAGAATTAATTGGAGCTGAGAGCTCCAGGCTTGTGCAGAGACAGAAAATGAGTGGGGCTTTTCTGACAACACCAGGTTTAAACTAAATGTGGGTTGTAGACTAAACTGCCAGAAATCTCTCTTAAATGCTTGTGCAGGAGTTTGATGGGTTAAATCAGGCATGTGAACATCTGCATGTAGATGCTGCTTTGGCCACTGCACTCCCCAGCTGCTCAGAGAAGGGCATGGTAGCTGTTCAGTGCTTCACTGAGTGTGATGGAGAGTGTCTCTTACAGAGCAGCAACTTAACAGAGGTGAAGGACACTACGGCCCCTGACTTTAGAGGCTGCAGAGCCAAACAAAATACATTTGATGGTTTAGATGTAATAGCCTGCCTTGAATCAAGAGCCTCTCTATTCAAGGTTTTAACCTCAACAGCTCTGCACTGAGGCCCTGGAGAAAGAAAGGGGAAACTGGGTCCTCATGTTCCTGTGGTGGAAATGTTTTTGTCTGTGACCAAGTTCATGCTCTGACTGAAACAGGACAGCTGGCCAAGAGGTGTTGGCCACCCAGATGATGTCTTCAGAGGGTTAAAGAGTGCAGATAAACTCTGTTACACTGGTCTGACAAAGGGGTAGCCCAAGCCACATAACACATTGGTCTCCAGTTCTGTTCAGCATCACTCCACATGTGAGGACAGCAAGGTTTTCCTTATCCTACCCAGCACAGCAGTCCCCATGCTGGAGTTGTATTGAGAAAACCCCTAAGTGTCACTAATGAAATCTTCTTGTTTGGTTGTGTTTTCTAAAGAGCAGTTTAAGGTAAAAGCCCCACTAAGTACCAGCTGAAAACACTGAATCACCCTTTAAAATGCTTTTACTTCAAATTTTGTGGGTTAGCTCAGGGTGAGAACTTCTCTTGGCTTTTGTGAAAAGTCATAAAACCCCAGACTTTGTGGCTTGTTTTAAAACAGAGAAATTAAAACACACCACAGAGCTCTCCCAAAGAGAAATTATTTTTCATTTTTAAAAATTCCATCTCATTGTCATTAATCAAGCCATCCCCTGCACTAGCAAAATGGAGGCAGGGAATGGAATGCTATTCCAGCTCAGGCAGCTGGTGCACGTGTCAACCAGTTTCAAAACGCTTGGCAAAAGTGATAAATGCAGATCTAATGAGATTGACTTGTCTGCAGCTAGCAAACAAATACCAGCCACACCGAAATGTTTGTTTGCTGTGGGACTTGAAGGAGATTGTGGTAACTGCTCCGTGTTCAAGGCCACATGGCAAGAAAAGTTCAGATCAGGCGTAAAACAGTGACACTGGAATGCAGCTTTTTCTCCAAAACAGTCCTTACAAAAACCTGAGATAAAGCCTCCCTCTTTTTTTTCTTTTTTTTTTTTTTTCCCCTCCATCAGGCTTCTTTCTGGTGTCTCAGAGCATGAGGGTCTTTACAAAGGCCACATAAGCTACAGAATTAATTATGTTTTCACCTGGGATGTTCAAGGATGGGCTCCTCGTAGGGGACAGTTTCCTGAGGCACTCGACAGCATCTCTCACCTGCCAGGTAACCCCAGCCAGGTATGGCTCCATCAGCAGCCCGGGTGGGTTGTGGAGAAGGAGGGGGACTCAGCTGAGCCACCCAGGGTCAGCAGTGTGAGAGCACAGTGCTGGAAGACCAACAAACATATTGATCACCCACCAGACCCACTGACAAGCTGGTTACAGCCAGGTTTCACAAAGCCTGGTTAAACACAAAGCCATTGGTCCAGAGGGGCAGTAATCCTGTTCAGCTAAGCCAGCTTAGGGAGGCAGGCCCTGCAGCTGGCATCTACCCACAGCTGGCTGGGCACCTGGGTGAATCAGCACACCAGTGAATTCCCATAGAACCACCAAGTACATCACCAAACCAGCCAAGCAACAAAAATATCTAAATGCAGGTCTCAGGGAAGCCAAAAGCACCATACCCCAAGCACAAAGTATCTACAGCACTGCAGTGCAACTTGCAATCTTCTACAACATACTCCTTTTCCTCAGCAAAAATGGGAATCCTGTTCTTTAACTTTTTTTTTTTTTTTTTAGATCTTTTTATGTTTCTTTGATCTTAAGTGCAAAGGACTGGTTGAATTTTTGGTATTGTGACTACTCTCTTGCCAGGACCCCTTTAATGCATGTCTCATGTCAAAGAACATGAATTACTGTAGGCTACAGTGAAGTCCATCCCTACCCCCACTTGAGCCTCTGAAATGAACAGTGAAACTGAACTTTGCCAGCAACTGTTAGGAAGAGGGCCAAGAACAGCCTAACAGGAAAGATACTGAGGATTTTTTTGTTTGGTTTTCTGCTAAACCATGTTTTTGTAATTATGAATACTTTGTTGAAATTGCTTAGGAGAGGAAATGCACATAAAATGGTCTATACAATGAAACTAACTGTATATTAGAGTTGCAAGAATACAAGGCTGGTCTCACTCCGTTGCACTCACACGGACGAAACCCCTTCTCAAAAAGAATTTGGCTTCAGAGGTCAGATCTGGAGACAAATCTTAGTTAACTTCAGGCTCATGTGCCATATTGCCTGGTTTATGACTGCCCCAAATGGCCTAAAGGCAAAGGACATTCATCCTAACAAAAGCAATGGCTGAAAGAGGAATGTGAAAGCTGTCATTTTCAGATCCCTTTACTCAAAAGCTGGTTCCTGACTCTGGATCAGGAACCCTCAACAAGGCAGCAATTACTTTATGCTCCTGAAACTTATCCTATACTGGAGAGGAAACAGGACTAACTTATTTTGCTCAGATTCACAAGAATACTGCTTTCATCATTCCCCATTTGCTTCTGGCACTTCTTCCCAAGCTTGGGTTTGTAAAATCCTGAATCACTAAGCTGAGATCACTCACCAAGGAAACTTTCTCTGCTTTCCAGGATGGATCATTTTCAGCTCTCAAAAAAGTTTATCAAGTTATGTAGTTGGGAAACTACGACTTCATTCCTTAAGTAAATAAATAAGTTGCTATACTTCAAATAGTGTTTTATACTTGCCATTTAAATGGTTTTCTCTAGGACATGGCAATAAAATCAAAGCAGCCTGATCCTGACTCCTATCACACTGAGGCCAAAGTAGAGTTACAAGCACAACTCACTGTAGAAGGAAAAATGTAATCCAAGAGTGAGAAAGCTCAGTATTTGGTTTATAAAACAACATTTGATGATTAAGCCTTAGGAACCTCTTGGTTTTAGTTAAGGGAAAATGAAACTTCTCCTTGACTAATAGAGGGAACCCAACTTTTAGAAGTGTGTCTGCAATATTTACATCCTGTTGAGCACTTCACTTTCCACAGTAACAGCTCCCATCCCTTGTGTACACAAAATGAATTTGACCTTTACACAATATTGCTGAAAACATGTCAAAAAAAGAAAAAAACCACCAAAAAAACCCTTGCTTTTAAAATAAAGTACTTTGCACTTTATTACAAACCTAGGTTTTCTTAATTCTGACCTTGTGCAGCCCTTTTCTCTAAGCAACAGCAAGCTGCCATTTGGCCGAGACCAAAATAAAGGCTGCTGAATAAACAGCAGTGCAAAGCACACGACACTGGGGAGCTGGTAAAGTAGGCAGGGCTCTTTTTACCCACACGCTGTGTAATTGCTGTGAAGTCTGACAGCGACTGACTATTGCCATCTTCAGGGGGCCCTCAGTACTTGCTGAGCTGAGGAGCCAGCTGGGGCTGCCACTGTGCCCTGCTCCTGTTAGACCCCCTCACAGCAAGCACTTGAACAAGGTGGTTAGAAATGCTGGCTCCAAGACTAGTCAAATCCTCCAGTACAGCTCTGTCTTGAAAGACACACATAACATGTTTAACATTATCAGAAGGCATTACAGATTTTTTTTTTTCCCCCTCTCCTGCCTTTCTGTTACATAAAAATGAGATTTGACATCTAATCCCTGGCCAAGAAGATCTGCCAAACCCAGACCTCTGCTCCAAGCAAACCTAAGAGGTACTGTAGCAGTTGCTTTGCCTACCTGTACCTCCCTATCCTACCTGCCTAGGCAGCTCTGTAAGCACACAGTGCTCCAAACACTTCATAAGCACACTGCAGACAGTGCAAGATGCCTGCTGGGCTGATCCACACATAGGCAGCACAGGCACAGAACTGGGGAGAGTTGCACAGTCAGGGTGTTCCCACCTTCCAGCTCCAGGGGATGATGATCTTTGCAAACACCACCAAGTGACCTGGGGGGTTAGAAAACCAAGACTCTCTCAGTGCCTTTTATCTGTAGGACACATCTGACATCTGCAGTTTTCCAGTGTGATTTAATACTCATGAGCTATCAAGTAACTTCCAGCTGAGTAGCTCAAGACCAGTTTTGTATTCACACATTCTTCTGTCACTCCTGCAACTGCCAACTGCAAGCATGAAGGGTGATGACACCAGGGCAGGGCATAATTGGCATGTTAAAAACCAAATGGGAAACAAACTTTCCCACATCACTGGGTCCAAAGCCATCCACAGAGGCAGTGAATGCAGTAAACCTTCTTTTCTAACAGAAATGTGGTATTTTTGGTCCATTGGGCCTGTGAAAACCTTCCATTCCTTGCTGGTTCCTCAGCCAGATGCACTCTGTAGGGCAATGGAAAACTGGAAAGGATACAAAAGTCATCTCACCTGCACAAGTGACCCAGCACAATAGCACTGGCAGGAAAACTTGCATCTCTTGGACCTGCTGTTGTCTCTTCTGAGATTGCAAATGAGACAGGAACACTCTAATTGCCTCTTACTTCTCCTCAAACATCAACAAACACAAGCCCAGGTGCCTCAAGATTAAAAAAAAGTAATTCCCAAAATCTGTTGGACATATATTTCAGAAGTAAAATTTACCCTTAAAAATAAAAGCATCCAATTTCTTTTTTAATTGGATCAGTGCAACTCTCCTCCACATTTGGAATCCTGTAAGAACATCTAATTAATTCAAGTACAAATTGGATAGTTCCCCTTGTTTGTTGCCCTTCCCTTCCCAGTTTAGATCTGGCATATTGCAAGCAGACCTATCCCAAAGGCAGGCATGTCAACTTGTTACCCTCAGCTGCTTTTCTTTGCAACTCAAAATCTATTTAGTTTCACTAGACTTCACCCAACTTTGCATAAAGCTGCAACAATCTATTGTAAAACACTTGGGCAATTCAACCCAAATCTGGTATCAAAGATAGCTGAGCTTCAACTGCTTTAATTGTGTTTTCCAGAGGAAACAGGGTGTGTATTTCATTTGGTGTTGCTGGTTTGTGCTTTCATTAGACAGCAGCTTTCTGTTCTCTGCACTTGCTGCACCTTGTGCACTTTGCTCAGTAGGGAAGAGCCCAAGATCACTTATGCAGCCAACTCTGTCCATCTCACATTACTTTTGAACATGTTTTACAACCCCTTGAGCTACCTGAACATCTACAAGTTCTGATTCGTGCGACCAATGACTTCAAGCCCCAGCACCATTCAGACTGAGATCTCCTGTGGCCGGACAATTGAGGGCTGAGGTGTCCCCTCCTCACTCTGCCCAACAGTGGCACCCAGTGGCCACGGCTTCCCCTGAACACTGGCTGCTGTTGAAACACATTCCCACTCGCTGGATTTCCTCAAGGGGCTGCCTGTGTGACTGCTGAGGAGCTGGCCAGGCAGCCCGAGAGCAGCACCCGCTGGGGAAGGCTGGGCAGAGCTAGGAAGACTGGCCAGCACCCCAGAGGCTGCACAGAAAGCATTCAGCACCTCCAACAGGAGACAGGCTACTGCAGAGTCTGGAACATCAACAGAATTGTTATTTGAAAAAAAAAACCAGTATGCACCTCAAGGAACAAGCTATCATCTATGTCCTTGTCTAAGCAGCTACAGAATGCAGAAGGATTCCTGGGCAAGAGAAGATTCTTTTGCCCTTCATGATGCAGCTGTTTTTCTACTACTCCAGCCCATTTCCAGGAGTGGAATGTAGCAGTCAGGCTACACTTGATGTGATTTCTCAAGCATCAAAAGGAGTAGCAGGGCTAACAAACTCCCAGACATTAAAAGGCATTCAGGAATTTCCATCAGCAGCCAGAAAGAGATGATGCTTCAGATTCTGGGGATGAACCAAACAGAAACATGCAGAGGTGAGCCCAGATGCAGAGCCCAGTAGTGAAGTCTGAAAGATTCCATTTGAATTTCTTCCCTCTTACACAAAGAAATTGGCTTCAGGTGACTCATATTTAGTCTCTGTAAAGAAGCTAAAGCAAGGGCAGTTGTCAGGACATCAGGTCAGAGGGAGAAAGAAGACAGGGAAAGCAAGCTCCCAAGTGCAGAGAAAGCAGCACAAACAGAACAAATGCTTTTCTCACTAAAAAGACTCAGCCACATTCTTACCATGAACTGCTGTGGTTTCAGAAAAACACCATTTTTAACTTTATAACAAAGAAAAAAAATAATCAGCACTACAGTAGTTGAACTCTTGAAAATTTAATAAGACAAACAGCTTCATGATCCAGGTAAATTGTACATCACAGATTACATGTTTAGAAGTGAACTCAATTAGTCTTTTCTCAATTGGACAGTTTCTTCTTTAATTGCATCTTTTGTGACAATGCAAATCTTAAGTGCATCCCCAGTGTACACATCCCTCTCAGCAGCAGAAATAAAGACATCTTTGACCAGCTGCAAAGCCTTTTCCAGGGTCAGAGGTACATGTTCCACATTTTGCATGTTCTTGAAGCCAATCTAAGAAAAGATGAAAATGTATTTTAAAGACAGTGTTATCCAACTAGCACAAAAGCAGTTTCAGTCTCTGCACTGGAGGGAAGAGATGCTGACAACTTCAGAAGAAATTGTCTGTTTTAGAAACCCAAAGCTGGCAAAAGCATTCCTTAACAGTTTCCAGCCATGTAACTTTGCCAGTGCTGATGCTCTTACAGAAGGATCAGAGGAAGAGCCAGCAAAGAGCCAGAGCTCCTCCCACTCATTCAGAATATTCAATATCACAATGATCACTGAGCTCTGATCTCACCCAATGAGCAGAAACTTCTCACTGGCTTAGCAGCATCAGAACTGCACACAAGCCCTTTCTCTAGGCATTTGTAATTAAGAACATTTGTTAAAAGCAAATATTCTTCAATGTATCTACAATTAAAAAACCAACAGTCCATACTGGAGCATAACCAGTGCTATTCAATGGTGTATTTTAGCTGACAAGTGTCCACTTAAGCATGGAACAGGAAAAGGAGGGGAGAGCCAATTTACTTTACACAATAAAAAGCTACTTATGACTACTTTATTTTTGCAGATTTTCTTTTCTTCCATTAATTAAGCTCAAAACTAACTCAGAGCTGAGAGCTTGAAGCTGTTTAAATTAAAAAATAATAAATTAGAAGTGCTATTCCTTACTCAGCTCATAAGACTCAAGAGTGCTTATTGCTTTTTTAAGCACAAAAGTTGTGCTGAAATCAGACTCAACTGATCAAATGCCAACACCAATGTCAAATAATAGAATGAGCAAAAGAGACTTTGATACTGCTCTCATTTAACAATGAACAGCTTCAATTCTTAAAATATTGTTCAAGTAATTTTAGACAGATCTAACTGAATACATTTCCAGCAGATTTATTAAGATCAGTCTTAGGAAATGGTGTGCAAGTTCTTTACTAGTCTGAAGTTTTGTACAAGGGATAAAACATATGATATACACCTACTCATTCTATCTTCTTCATTGAGTATTATTTCATGCTAAGTAACAGGCATGGTTATGTTATCAGCTAGGGGGAAAAAAAACCAAACCAAAACAGCTTGTGTGGGAAACAGTATTCCACATTAACCTGCATTTTTAAACAGGCACTCCACTGTTTGGAGCATGTTAAAAACCTGAACAGATTCTAATGCAAAACTTTGATTTTTCCTGAAAAGATAATGCCACACAATTTATAAATGTACAGATTAACAATCCTACCTGTGATACATTAAGCCTAATATACCCCAGAAGTAAAACTACTTTAATTTGAATGTCATGTTTACTGAGATAACAAAAGCAAGAAACCAAAAATAAAAGAAAAATAAAACAAAAAACCCACAGAAAACACACACACACAAACAAAACAAACAAAATCCAAACCAACAAGCAAAAAACCAACCAAAGAAAAAACAAACAAAACCAAAACCACACACACACAAAAGGCAAACACAAAAACCCAAACCAAACACAGTGACACCTCAAGAGAACCCTCTTACCTGGTTATCAAGCAAGGGCTGCAGCATAGCACTTGCTGATCCAGCAGCTTTGAAAGAATCTCTCTGGTATGAGCCCACTGGATCAAAGCTATAAACTGCTCCCTTCCCTGAAAAGAAAAACACACAAACAGATGTAATCACAATCCAGAGAAATTCTCAATAAGCATTTACATCAGAAACTAGTTCTCTCCATAAGATTCTCTGGAGTACTGCAGATCCCAGCAAACTTTTGCTAAATAATACCATAGTGTGCTCAGACAATGCTTTGTACAGTAGGCTCACTATGGCTGCAGCCTGGTCCTGTATGCAAGGTTATTTTCAGTATTAAAATATAACCATGCTCTAAGACTTTCCTACAATACCCCCATAGAAACAAGTGCTGATACAGAACAATCAAAGCAGAATGTGTTGGAGCTCAGTGATGCACAAAGAACTCTGCTGGTTATAGACAGCACAATGAGGCAGTGCAGCCAACACTCTTGAGCAGCAAGTTCTTGAACTACCTCTAGAAAGTGTGCTTGGGATGCCCTTCCCAAGAGACTGGAGCCTTCCCCTGCCTCTTATGCACTTCCCTGGAGTCAGGCCAGCCTCCTGTTAGCTTGCACCTGACTCAGACATGCAGACACAAGGCAGCTCTGAAGCATCAGGGTTTCCCCAGGACATGCTGGTCACAATACAGCACCTGGCCAAGCTCAGCCTTTCTGTTCACACTGTGCTTGATGAAATAAACTGGCCAGGATACCTGGCAGCACAGCACAGGCAGCTGAACAGCCCCAAGAAAACCAATGGAGATGCAAAAGTAATAAAACAAATCAATCTTACTGGACCCTAATTAAGCCCATGTGTGCAAACCTCACTCTGATAGTTATCAATAGCTACAGTACCCTCATATTCTGAGATTCACCATCCCATGGGGCAGGCAAATCCCCTTCCACACTCTGCTTTTCACAGACACATCTCAGCAAGACTGGGAAAGCAGCATTGACCAAACACCACCACCTCTGAGCTCCTGCTCAAAGCCAGAGAACAAGGTATTTTAGCAACTCAACCCAATCACTGAGTAAGAGCCCAGTGTGTCCTGAAAAAGCTTTTGTGTGGAAGTCAAGATTTTCATTAGAGGAGAGTTAAAATTTAAAAATATCTTTGTAGAAACCTGTCTCTGGAGTAAATCTTCATATTTAACAACCTTTAGCATACTCAAATGATTGAGAAAATATACACAGTTTTACTGGCAACATCTTTAAAGGCAAAATTGAGAAATCCAACAAAGCTGTCACAAAGAGGTTCAGTCTGAAGTATGAAAGGCAAACAACATTAGCAGATTTCACTTGCAATCAAATAACCATAACATGATTTTCAGACTTTTCCACCTTCTGAAACAGATCAAGTCAGCAGCAGAAACCGAGGAACAAGTCAGATGAGAACTACTCAGTGGGTGAACAGCTCTCTCTTTTCTTTTTCTTTACTTATTTCAGCAAAGTCTGACCTTCCTCATCCAGCCCACCGATGATGTTGTACACGTAGTAGGGGAAGAAGCGGCGAGAGTACAGGATGGTGGACAGCATGGCAGCAATGGCCCCCGTGGTCATGGTCTTGTTATTGGAGTGCTTGTACATCTGCAAGGGGAACAGCACGTGCAAGGAGGAAGCCAAACACTGCATCTTCAAACCAGAATTACAGTTTCTGCAGCCTCGCTACAGAAGAGTGATGCTAAGCACGATTATTGACTACTGTGCTTGCTGAAAACATGGTGCTCTACAAGGAAAGCTTTCTCCCCAGCCAAACATTACTGTTTCTAGAAGTTTTGCAAAGCACAGATGCTGCCTTATTAACACAATTCCCTCCAGCTCTCCCATTCTTTAAAGCTGGGATGATGATGCACCAAACTGGGAGGAGTGGCTGACACAGCAGCAGCTGTGCTGCCATCCAGAGACCTGGACAGGCTGGAGAGCTGGG
>JAOEGS010002965.1:0-66044 GCA_025447755.1 Corythornis vintsioides | reverse complement strand
CCATGTATCAGTACAGGCTGGGGGCTGATCTATTGGAGAGCAGCTCTGGAGAAAGAGACCTGGGGGTCCTAGTGGACAGGAGGATGGTCATGAGCCAACAATGTGCCCTTGAGGCCAAGAAGGCCAATGGCATGCATTGGGATGCATTAGGAGAAGTGTGGCCAGCAGGTCAAGAGAGGTTCTCCTCCCCCTCTACTCTGCACTAGTGATACCCCACCTCGAGTACTGTGTCCAGTTTTGGGCACCCCAATTCATAAAAGACAGAGATTTACTGGAGAGAGTCCAGCGCAGGGCTACCAAGATGATTAAGGGAGTGGAGCATCTCACTTATGAGGAGAGGCTGAGAGAGCTAGGGCTCTTTAGCCTGGAGAAGAGGAGATTGAGAGAGGAACTCATCAATGTCTATCAATATGTTAAAGGTGAGTGTAGGGAGGATGGAGCCAGACTCTTCTCAGTGTCATCCAATGACAGGACAAGAGGCAATGGGTGCAAGTTGGAGCACAAGAGGTTTAGGGTAAATACAAGGAAACCTTTTTCACAGTGAGGGTGACAGAGCTCTGGAATGGGCTGCCCAGGTAAGTTGTGGAGTCTCCTTCTCTGGAGACACTTAAGACTCACCTGGATCTGTTCCTGGGAGACTTGGTCTAGGTGATCCTGCTCTGGAAGGGGGCTTGGACTAGATGATCTTCTGGGACCCTTCCAACCCCTAACATTCTGTGATTCTGTGAGTCTGTGCTGAGAGCAGCTTGTCACCTTTCCCACGATTAAAGCAGTCCTCCCAGCCTGCATGGTCTCTGCCTCAGTTCCCCCAATAGTTGATGCTCTGGGACAAAGGGGACTGCTCCCAGTTTGCTCCTCTCATCTTGCTGCACTTCTGCACCTCCATAAATTTGCTCTGCAAGTGCCACAACAACCCCAGGCTGCAGGAGCAGCTGAAATGCATGGAGCTGACAGGGGTAGGAGAAGGGCAGGATTGAGGACAGCTTTCCTGAGGGGTGAACCCCCACAGACACCCCTCTGCTGCTGCTGCTCCAGGAGCATAGACCCACCAAGAGCCCTTGCAAACATCAGAAAAGCTATATCCTCACTCCATGGAAACAGCTCTTAAACTTAACCTCTCAGGACACAACCGTAGCAACCAGATTTTAATCATATAAGCAGGAAATAACATACAACCTTTTGCTTTATAGTTTTTGGAGTCACCACACTGGTGCAACAAACAGCTACTCCCACTCTATGTCTTGGGTTTTCTTATGTTGGCCCTGACCTGCTGTGCCCGAGTGTGGTCCAGCAGGGATGTCTGGCTGCTCCCAAGGAAGGAAGGGTAGTCAGGCTGCTTTGGCAGGACTTACCCCTCTCTTTTCTCCCTGTCAGATCAGGTATCAGCCTCTTCCCTCCATCTGCCTTGTATTACCTTCCAGGGAAGCAGGTGGCCCTGGCCCTTCACCTAAAGTTGGTTTTCAAGGTCATTTCCCTGTGTCTTGCTAGGCTAAACCTTCACCCTTCTGATCACCAGCCTGTTTACTCCTATGACACAGACAAGGTTATTTCTGGCTTTGCTTATGCAGCAGCAGCTGCTCAGCAGTGCAAACAGGGGCTGGATTTCTTTGGGTGTCCTCTTCGGGGTGCTGGTTTTAGCTCTTGTCCCAAAATCACAGTATCTGGGTGTCTTCATATGACATGCCCTGTGACACGGAAGGCAGGAGAGGAAGATGACAGTTACAGCCTGTTTCATATTCCCTCCCCACACAGGTCAAGGCTGCTGCTGCTGGAGGAGGGCAGGGAGAGGAGCTTTGCTCTGGGGAGGGACACAGGAGCAGGCAGCCATCATAGGTCGGTGCTGTGGGGAAGGAGCAGCAGTTCAGTAGGGAATAGGGCTCACTGCTGCTCACACTGGGGGCAGGCAGCCTGGCACATCCCTGCTTGCTGTCACTGCCTGTGGCACCAGCCCCATGGAGAACTGCTGGTCTCTGCCTTACCCCTGCCCCTGGTGTATTTCGATGGTCATCATGGTCAGATCAGTGGGGCAAAGAGAAAGGACATTGGGGTGGAAGTGAGGGTGGCTTATGGGGTGTAGGTGGTCTAGGTGATCCTGCTCAGGCAGGGGGGTTGGACTAGATGATCTTCTAGGTTCCTTCCAACCCCTAATATCTGTGAATCTGTGTAGGCTCCTAGACCTTGGTCTGGAGAGATGAGGAGTTTCTTTTCACTTGGAGTGGGACAGAGCAGAAGCAGGATGAAAGCTTTGACCCCACCATCAGACATCTTGCACATTCCCGGAGGCAGAGCCCCTCTCCCTCCTCCCTGCTCCCTTCCTCCCGCTCTCTCCAGGCATGCACAGCGTCCAAAATAGCTGGGGGCCTGCGTGTCCCTGGTGCTTGGCTCAAAATATCTCAAGTGGGCTGGCGGCTGGTGCAGAGAGAGCTGCAGAAGCTGCTGAACACCAAGGCTCTCCCTGAGCAGCCCTTACCACATCCGCTCTGCTGTGCCCCAAACCACCCAGCTGGTGCCTGGCAGGAGCAGGGAGGTGAGGGCAGCTGAGCCAGAAGGGCGGTGTTGCCAGTTCTGGGCAGGACATTGACAGTGCCACCCCAGCCCTGGCACCGCTTCGTCAAGCGCCGGCACCTCCAAGCACCGCTGAGCCCAGCAGTGACCACTTTATCGTGGGCACGGCTGCTGCAGTGCTTGGTAGCCATGGAGGCTTCAGCCCCATGGTCAGGCAATGGCAGCAGGACCCTGTGCCCCGTGGATGCCACCTTCACCCAGCACTTCTTGCCCGCTGTCTACCTGGCAGTGATCCCCCTGGGGCTGGTGGGGAATGGGCTGGGGTTGTGGCACCTCTGCACTGGGATCTGGTGCAGCACCTGCCATCCGCTCAGCCTGCTGGTGGGCAACCTGAGCCTGGCCGACCTGCTGTACGTCAGCACGCTGCCCTTCCTCGTCAGCTACTACCTGCGGGGCAGAGCCTGGCTCTTTGGGCAGGGCTGGTGCCGGCTCACCCGGGGCCTCTTCCACCTCAACCTCTACGCCAGCATTGGCTTCCTTACCTGCATCAGCGTCCAACGCTACCTGGGCATTGTGCACCCGCTGAAGGCACGGGGCAGGTGCCAGGGAGTGACCTCTTTGGCATGGCTCAGCGTGATGGTCTGGGTGTGGGTCATCGTGCAAGTAGCTCCTGATTTTGCCTTCAGAAAGATGGATGACACGGGGACACAGTGCCACGACACGACGGGACATGACAGCCTGGGTATTTACTTGCCATACACCGCAGTCATCACCGTGACTGGGTTTGTCATCCCATTCCTCATCATCATTGGATGCTACTGCCACGTGGTGGTGGTGCTCTGCAGGAATGACACCGTGGACCTCAGACTCAGGAGAAGAAGCATCAGACTGGCAATTCTGATGATGGTCCTCTTCTCCATCTGCTTCCTCCCCTACCACGTCTTCAGAAACCTCAACCTGTTGTCTCGAGGCTGGCAGCTACAGGGGTCTTGCACACAGGCTTTAAAGAACATCTATATTTCCTACCAAGTGACTCGGGGCCTGGCCAGCTTCAACAGTGCCCTTAACCCCCTGCTCTATGTGATGACCAGCGAAGACTGCACATCATTTATGAGGACTATGAGCAAAAGAGCCAACCAGTCCCTCTGGCCCACCTTTGGGAGCAAAACCTCTTGCCAAGCAGATGAGAAGAAGACGGGCATAATTCGTTGTGAGGAGGAGGTTTCTGATGAGCTCTGAGGCACCCAATACCTCCTCTAAAGGATGCACCACTTTATTTTGCAATTGGGCCCTTCTTGGGAGCTGCTTCTCCACCTTGATGCCAGTTTCACAGAGCAATAGTGACAGCAGCATGACTGGCTCCAACCTCACAAAAGGGATGGACAAGACTGCTAGCAGCAGAGAGAGAGAGAGAGAGCGCATGCAAATGGGGACCAGGTTTGAGAGCAAAGCTACTCGACCCAATGATTTTGTCCACGGTACATCTGGAGATGGAAAGAGATAAGTGTTACCTTTACCCCAGTTCTGGATTTTCATTCCAGCCTCCAGTTCAGTGGAGCTGGTTAACATCCCCTGGCCTCCCTAGACACTCATCATGCTCCTCAATGAGTGAGCGATGGTGTGTGTGTGTGTGTGTGTGTGTGTGTGTGTGTGTGTGTCGCCACATCCCCTCTGCTCCTCTGGACATGGGTTTGAGACAGGATTCCCTTCTTCACTAAGCAGGAGGCACCAGCAATTAACTACCTGCATCATAGGTGAGCTGAGAGGGTGAATTCTTGCAGGAGGAGAAGTGCTTTGGAAATGGAAATATTGACAAAAATATCAGATTTTAAATATATGACTAAGATGTGCCAGTTCCTGGGTTAGTTGTTCCTGGGTGAGAGCTGCTTCAGGATCTGTGTTATGCCCCCTCCTTTACAGAAGAAAAAACAATTTTAGCATTACTCACTCTTTTTTGGAAAAACATAGAGCAGACAATAACAGATGGGCATTTTAAAGTTTCTGGAGGCTGTTGGTTGGAGGGGTTTTTTGTGAGGCAAATGACTGCAGGAGCCTGAACCACTGCTTCCAGCAGACAAATCCCAGGAGAGCTTTGAAAACTTCAGGTGGGTGGCTGCATCTTGCTCTTGCATCCAACCTTGTGAGGGGATTAGACGTGTCTGTTAAAATTAGACTTGCATAAGAAAAAAGAGAAGCAACAGTGGTTTGAAGGCTTGTGAGGGTAAGATCTGATGGAGAGGGCAGTCCATCTGTCATTGCCAGCAAAACTGGGGACACAGGGATCTGTGCTTCAGGGGGAAGCAGGGGCTCCTGAGCTGCATTTTGGTTTTTGCCCTTGGTGCTCCCCACCGTGAAGAGCTTCAATGTTTCTGTCCTTGTCAAAAGATCAATGTGATTTACATCAGCAGATCTCGAAGCTCGTCTGAAGTGGACTGTGAATTGAAATCATCTAGTTCTGGGGAAATGCTGACCCACGAGTGTTGCGCTCTTTGAAACAAAGCCTGATATTATTTATCACAGCTGATCAACTGCTCCTTGCACAGACTCAGCTTTTCTGCTGCACAGAGGGAGCCATGGCTGTCTTCAGATGGAGTTAATATGTCTAAAGTGCTAATAAACACCTAACGCTTTCAGTCAGCAGTCGTCTGGCTTTTTCAGAAGGTGTGGGGGGAGGCAAGGGCCAGCTGGTCTGCAGGCTGGAGCAGGCACCTACCTGCTGCTGGGAAAGGTGATGAGTTTCCCAGGGGTCTGCAGACAGGGAGCTGCCGTGAGCACCTGCCCGGCGAAGCTGCTGTTGGTTGGTGAAGAGCAGTGCTGGGAGGGCAAGCACCGAGATAGGTCCCCAGGGTCTGTTTGGCACCAGGAAGAGGTCCAGTAAAGCCCTGAAACTTCCAGCTCCCACCTCAACCAGAGGAAAACAATAGGCAAGCCTTAAATTCCTATGTGAGATGATGTTCTGGCTCTGCAGCAGGACAGATCTTTGGGATATTAAGAGCAGGTCTGCTCTCTGCTGCTTGCAGCTGCTTGCACACGCTGCTGGATCTGGGCTTCTCCAGAGCTCTGAACTCTTTTCTTTTCCTGAAAAAAAATTTCCCATGCCTCCAAAAGCTCTCCATCTCTTCTGTGTGTACACATGGATCCCATCTGAGATGCTACAGCTTCTGACAGAGCCAGCCTGGGGTTTCCACAGCCCATAGCATTTGCAGCACCCCATCAGTGCACCCATTCTGTGCATGAGGGATTGACATAAAGCACCATCAAACCCTGGGGAAGGAACACTGAGTAGGAAGTGCCAGCAAACTCTGCTCTCACCCCCTGCATTGCTGTGCCCAGCTCTGTCTTTTCCAGTGCCCCTTCATATTACTGTTAATAATAATTTAAAGATCTGTATCCTGAGAAGCATCTTGGAGCCCCACAGACAGTTGCAACCATAAATCTGCTCATTTTTTCTGTGTCCTGCATCTGTCAAATCAGCAAAAGGCTTTAAGGAGCTGTGTGTTGGCCTGATACCACTGAGATACTGAGGTTTTGGGGTTGGTTTTTTTTAATCTCCTGCTTTGCAGTCCCCCTAATTCTTAGACAGTGCTGCTTCCCCCTGTGAGATGAAGGGATAAGTTCCTCCCCTATATTAGCTTCATGTGTAATTAAGGGCCAACTGCTGGCACATGAGCTGCATGGCCAGCTTTTGCAGCTGGTGATGGAGCAGATGAAACAGCCTTCCTTCCTTCAGCCCACCTTCTTCTAACCCTTGCCATCAAGGGAAGTTCCTTCCCTTGAAAAGAGCTACAATGGCTCATTGTGGGATTCTGCAGGTCCATGGTTACTGCTGGGGACCTGTCCAAAATATGTGGGTGCTGTTGACCCCTCAAAACCTCCCCAATGCTCTTCATCCCCTGGGACCAGAGCAGTGGGATTGTTCCTGGACTAACCAGCATGGGCAGCTCGTGCTCTGTGCCAGTCCCCACTCAAGGCACAAGGAAGTGTGTGTAGTGCACATTTCAGCAGTGGGTGAGGGGACAGGGTGGTGGCAAGCTGCCATATTCCCCCTTGCTCTATTCCCATCATCTCTGCCAATCACTGGCAGGGCCATGCACAAGCATTTGCTGCTGGCAGAAGGTTGTCTGTGCCCACTGGAGTTGCTGTGGCCCAGTTGCATCCTGAACCAGGTGTCACCCTCAATTCCTGGCTGGCACAAGTGTAGGGAGAAGACCTGAGCAGAAGACCTGCAGCAGCTTCCACCTGCTCAGGAGATGTCTTGGAGCACAGTCCTTTCCCCTCTGCTGCAGACACCTTCCAGCACTGTCAGGTTCCTTTACACAATCTGCACATCCTCACAGAGCAAGGTGGCTCATGTACAGGCGCATGCACAGAGACATGGACGCACAACCACTTTCCCTACAATGAAAACTGTTTTTCTTGGCATGCAAAACACTCTACAAGAAGAAAATATCACTATCAGTGGCAGCTAAATGCATAGGATCCAACTCTGTTTAATTCTTCTTTTCGTTTTGCACAGATTTCTAACAAGAGACTAAACATGCCACATTTCCAGGGTCTTTGTGTTTCCAGAGGCACCCAGCAAAGCAAGGGGGTGAGTGGTGGGGAGCGGGAGGAAGCAGCGAGTGCCACAAGAGCCTCAGAGGCCCCCTGAGTTCAGCAGACTCATTGCCAGGTCTTGTTTAAGAGCTGCTGGCTGCAGAGGCATGAGGCACTAGTTGGTGTAAGAGGATTTGCCTCACTGACAAAGGCAGAGTTCATGTTGTGTGAGCCTCTATCTGCAATCTGGCTCAGACCGAGCTGCCCACCTCACTTCAGAGGGTTTGGTCTGGCCAGTGAAGCCCTGTTGTCTAGAAAAACTTGGGTTGAAAACATGGGCTTATGGGTGTTGTCACCCTGTAGGAAATTTTCACAGCCTGGTTGAGCAGGAGCTGCTGCTTGAACAAGGGCCAGGGGTGCTGGGGACATCTCTGCAGGACTGAGATGGTGCAAAGGGTCAAACACCCTGGGAAGCTGCACCACAGGGTTCCAGCTGTGCAAACAGGGCATCTCCATAATATGAGAGTCCCCAGGCAGAGCTGTGAAGAACACATGTGAAGCTGGAGGAGAAGCAGTGTGAGCAGGAGCTCCCACAGGTCTCGACCCCCTGCTATGCCAGGCATCAAGCAGTGGAACTTTCTGGTGCATCTCTTATGGCATGGTGAGAGGCTTCAATGTGCACACAAAAGGGATGAGTCACTCAGGTGAAAATGAAAGGTCACAGCATCCTCAGATTCAGCAAGAAGCATTTATTTCTTCAGCAAAACAATTTTTTTGCTGAAGTACCTTTGGCTATAGGGCCAACAGTCCTGACAGTTTAACTTATTTACCAAGGATGTTGAGCAGACTGGAGAAGGAATAGTAGATGCAATTATTCCAGGTGACCTGGGAAAAAGTGGTAAATATTACCTGGGATGAGGGTGCCATTAGTGAATATTTTAATAAGAGAGAAAAAGCTGAATCTTTGTTTGTGCTGGGCAGATCAACAGCTTGTGAAGACAAGCAAATCACATAAATAGAATAACATATAAGTGTGACTGTGTGAGGCCATCAGTCTAATATTATTCCTGCAGTGCACGCAGTTATAAATAGGTGATGCTGTGTAGCATGGGGCCTGGGGAGCACAGGAGCTGTGGGATGCACTTGCAGCTTGGCACAGCAGCACTGTGCAGCTTGCAGCTGTAACCAGCATTTGTATGTGCATTACAGAGTGACTGCAGCTGCACCTACAGGCAGGGGTTCGTCCCACAGGACTGGATGAGCCCAGATTTTATAGAGATGTGCTCTTTTTCAGACCATCCCTCTAAATATCCCCTAGTTGCAAGCCTTCCGTGCCACTTGCCATCAGTGCTGCTCAAGGCTGGGGTCAGCTCAGAGAGCAAGGCAGCAAGAAACCCCTGGGAGCTGCTCCACACACTGCGACCTGTGCTGCCTGCTCAGCAATCTGGGAGGAGGCTATCATTTGAATTTCACCCAACACCTCCACTCTGCCTTGAGCAGGAGATGCTCAGGTTGGATCTGATTCCCTAAAGAGCTCTTCGTGCCAAGACGCAGCCCAGCCAGTGTGAAATTTTTCTGCTTGTTTGGGCTGATGGGCATAAAGTTTACCCTAAGGAGCATCATAAAGCTCCCAGACTTCTCAGTAGCATCACAGCTCCTCCTTGGAGAGGCTGCTTCCATGCTGGGCAGAGGACATCCAAGGACAGGATACAAGTTAACTCTGTTCTGGCTGCCTTTGCTCTGATGTGGAGGCACCACTCAGGAGAGGCTGAGGAGAACCACATACCAAAGCTTCCAGCCAGCTCTTATGAGCCTAGATGATCCCACAATACCACTGTGCCTCCAGTCCAGGCTGTTGAGGGTGAGAAAGTCCTATAGCAATGGGAAGATGGTGGCATGGAGTTCAGTGATAGGTTTGGTGGTTGTGATGCTAGCACTCTCACTGAATGGAGTGTTATTTGAAGTAAAAAACTCCCCTAGACAAAAGTGATTCTGGGATAGCAGCACAGTGCTGTTCTGAGAGCCCAGAGGAGCTAGAGATTCAGATAACCCTTGGGAACCAGCTCATCTGGGTGCCTGGGGCTGTCCAAGATCCCAGTGGGTCTAAAATACCTATCAGGAGATGCTGCAGCCTCCCCAAGTCTGCTAGGGGAAAGCATCTCCCTGTGTGCAAAGCAGAAACTACAGTCCCATCACCATAGCCCCTGTCCCACTGTGCTGAGCTGGAGGTGGGGAAGAGCTCTGGCAGTGTTGTCCCAGGGCCAGCAGCAGAACAGACACCAATGACACAAGGTAGCCAGTGAAGGAGAAGGGCCCTGTGAGCTGAAACATTAAGAAGTCTGTGTTTTAACCCCTTTGTCCATTGGGATGAGCATGAATTATCCCTCCAGAGTTGAACTTTTTAGCCACAGCTGGTGGTGGAGGGGCCAGTTTCTGGGTGGGTGAGTGCCTCTTCTCACACCTTGCTGGGTCTCCATTTCATTACTCATCATCCCCAGATTTACTTCAGTACATCAGCCCTAGTGGGATCAAACCCAGCAGCAAGGAAGGCAAGGAGTTTATTTTCCTTTGCACACTGGCAAGGAGCAGAAGGTGGTTCATGGATGAAATCAAACAGTATACCCAGCCTGGGAGTATAAGACACCACTGTGTCCCAAACAAGGGACTGAGAAGTCAGCAAAATATTTCAGAACCCAGAGAAGCCTCCAGTTTATTTTCCTGTTCAACTCAGGTGGTTTGCCTGCCTTCAGAAAATATGAGTGCTGATTTCTTATAAGTGATTCATGGGAAATCTGGGGTCCTGATGCCTGGAACAGATGTGATTCCTGTGCTGCCATTTGCTCTGCCCCAGGGACACTGCACAGCCCCCAAGCAAGGTTGGAAAGAAAGTGCCAGGACTGAGCAAACAGCTGGGCGATGCACACACAGGAACATCTTTGCATTTGCAATTTAGAGAGGATATATCTCATCTCCCCAGTTAATCCTGCTAGAGAAAAGCCAGGAGAGAAGCAGCTGGAAAATCTCTGCATATAAACAAGACTTAGTAAAATCTGCAATTTTGAGGTGGCAGAAGAAATATGTCCCCAACATGGTGCTTTCACTGAAAGAGAAAAAAGTGTTTTAATTTTGTTACATTCATTCTCCACCACGAACCTGCCATGCCCTCAGCTGGGAGCATTTTCACAGGGCAATTCACAGCTCCCTCGGCTGGGGCTTGTGGCCCCAGAGCCAGAGCTGCTTCTGGCCACTGGAGTCTGGCACCTGGGACCAGCCTGTGGAACATCACTAGCAGGGAGGGGAAAATGCATCTTGATGGAATCAACCACTGCATTAAAATAAGTTAGTGCCTGTCTGGGAAGCTCAAACAACATCTCAGCTTCAGAGACAGGACAGGAAAGGACATCTTGAGTTTTACTGACAAATGCACTTTCCCCCAGTTCAAGTACTGGGGCCAATTTGTTTCCTGCTGGATTATTTTTAGCATCAAAATGAGCCATTTGCTGTAAACTCTCTGCCTGGGAAGTGAAGCCCCAGGGTGGCAGACAGGGCTGCTGCAGCTCCTGTGACATGAGGTCACCACCCTGGCTTCTGCCACAGCCAAATCTCACCCAGAGCACGGCTCATACTGACAGGATGGTAGCCACCACTGTTCCTGCCTCGAGCACACCCAGGCAGGCACACACGTGCTGCCAGAGCAGGGAACCGGAGCTGGAAGCAACAGCTCTCTGCCCCAGACAGCCCGGGGTGCCCTGCCTGGGACATGGGGACCTGGTTACCAAGGGTGGACACCTTTAGCACTGAAGCCACCTACAGGGCCCCTGGCAGAGGCCACAGTGCTTACTGGGAGCTACATGGGTTATGATGTGCCACACAGCACATCAGAGCCCATTGCTCACCCAGGCATGTCCCACAGAAACCCTACAGCAGTTTAGGGCCTTTCCCACCCCTGTGGCAGAGGCTGCCTTGCAGGACAGGGGTAAAGTCGTCACGGGGGCACCCTCCGAAAGAGCCTTGCATATTTGCAATTCATTCCCAGACCCTTTGCCCTCCCTTCCCCTTGATTTTCCTGGCAACCCCTTGGGTTGTGATGCAGGAAAGTAATTTATAGCATCATGACACTGCCGCTCTGCCAGAGGGAGCAGAGGCATGTTCAGGATCAGGCCCTGCTCTTCATAAGGTCAAGGGTTTGACATGGCCATGGTTCTATGGTAAGTCTGTGGTTGTGGCTATAGCAGGTTATCTCTAGATTAACCTTCCGAGGAAATGGGACCCTTCTCCAGACAATTTTCCCAAAGCCTCTCTCCTTTGTCGCTGGTGTCCAGTGGCTCCTCAAAGAACCAGTCCACTCCAGTACAGGCAGCAGCCTTCCACCCCCAAGCCCCAATCCAAAATGGTTGCCAGCTCTGATATAACAGGCTCTAAGCAAATATTTCCACAAATTATTAAGCAGGGGCATTATTATTTTATTATTAAAGGCAAGATCCTCAAAACAAAATAATGAACCAACCAAAGCAGCTGAGATCAAGAACTTGCTAAAGCAGAGCAGCACTTTTCCCATTTGGTTATGGTCCAGGCACTTTTATGGCAGGTACTTTGTGCCTGGCTGATGTTCAACTGACAGCTTTCCAAGTGTATAAAAAACTTATTAGGCTGAAAATAGAGTTTGTGACCATTAACTGTCAAGAGCACTGTCAGCATTTCCAGGCCAGGTCTACTTCATGTACAATCACTAGCAGAGCAGGCTGCTGGGGTAGCAGGGTTGGGTCAGATGGAGCTGTGCAGCCCCTCACAGGACCTGTTTTGGGCAAGAAGGGTAATTGGAGAACACTCTCTAATGGGCTGTGGGGTACTGGAAGGAGACACAGTTGAGCTTTAGCATGGCTGGTACTAGGCACACTCATACATGAAGCTGTGTCCACCTGCCCTGGGGTTGGAAACCTGCAAGCCACATCCATGGTTACCATGCTGAGACAATCTGCATTTGCAATCAGTTTATATTCAATACTTCATTAATTCCCATGCTGAGCTTCCAGATCACAACTCAGAGCAAAGTGCCTGCAGCCATCTGAGCTACAAAAAAGTCAGGGAGAGGGGCAGCAGTAAGTCTCAGAGCCAAGAGAAAGCTGTGAGGTTCCTGAGCCTCCAGCAACCCTGAGCATGGCCTATAGGACAGAGACAAGTTAGCCCTGGATAGCAGGAGGAGGATTTACAGATTCATGAGGCAGAAGCAAATGCTGCAATGTCCAGCCTGGATCTAGTCAAGGACTCTGTCCACAAAAGAGGCCACCACCATGGCCCCTCGCACACAGAGGATGAATTGCTCCCTGTGCTCAGCTCATGATGCCACCTGTGCTGAGACAGCTGAGCAGTGCTCATAGTACTGCTCTTATCTGGGCAGCTGGAGCTGGTTGTTATTCATATCTCAGTATCTAACCCTCTTTTGAAATTAACTAATCCATTGCTTTAGAAATATCTGTGGCATTGTGAGGCTATAATCTGGGTATTAAATGGCATTAAAGCCAGAATAGCTGATGCTTTTACTAAGACAAAAGAAAACATCTAAAAACATTTAACATTTAAAAAAAAATCTAACAATTAAAAAAACCCCAAGAGCATCAGAGTAAACCAGGATGGTCACCGAGCCCCCAGATTGCTGAGCACCTCACAGCCAATACCCAGGGAGGAGACTGACACCTGCCGGGGCCCGTCCTCAGCCCTTGGCTGCCCATGGGTAGGTGGGCAGCACAGCCAGCTCTCTGACTGCCACTGGCTCTGCACGTCCTGCTGCCATTGAGCCCTTTGCTCGGGGACCAGGAGCTGTCTGTGCAGAGTAAGACAGCAGCAATACAAAGCAGGTGGGATGCTCCCACATCTTCCCATGTTTGTTGGGCTGGGGGACCTGTGCTGCTGGTCCCTGTTTATCATCTATAATCTGAAGCGGTTAAGCAGCTTTGCTTATTTCAACCCATTAAAACTAGAAAAGCTTTTTAATAAATTCCCTGCCAGCCTGGAATTAGTAGATGTGGGCCAATTAAACACATTAATTAGTCACTGGTTTAAACACCAATGAAGTTTAATTTTGTTTGCCATCCTCAGAAGGAGGTAGCTTCTCAAAGTTCACCTCCAAAGGACCAAACAAACAAGGTATGTCCATTCCCAGTCACAAGCACCTTACAACAGAAGCACATCACTTTGACTTTTATTTTCAGAGCTCTTGCTTTCTCTCTGCCTCCCCATGCAATAAAAATGAGACATTTAATCTCATAACACAACTTCTCACTGGAAATCAATGACAAAGTACATTATCTTGCCTGACCTGATCCTGCGGCTCCAGCCTGACCTTTCTCAAACGCAGAGAAGTTGAGGGAAAGACACAAGTTGAACTGAAGGAGCTTTCCCAGTGGGAAAGAGTGAAACTTTCCTCCTCCTAAGGAAGACCTGCCCTGCATAGCAGCAATGTGACACAGTTTGGTCACGCTGCACACAGGAGAAAGTGATGTGTGAGCAGTAGAACATCAGAGCAGGCTGATTTCAGAACCATCTCAATAAGGAAGCCTACAACCAGCACAAGGCTGTGTGTGCTACTGCCACACACAACTGGTTTAATCACTGCTGGGTTTGTTATGGGGGTTTCTCATTAGGAGATGGATCCTACTACCCTTGTTCCTCTGGAGCAGTGTTTATTCCACCAGAGCCTGCAACCTGCATGAGGTCAAAGCAAACCCTGAAAGGAGAAAACTATGAAGTCCCAAGCCCCCATGGGAAAGATCAACAGTTATTTTGTCATACTTGTTGCTGAATGAGGGCCCCTTCCAACACTGCTTTGTCAATAGCAACCCCATTTCCAGAAAAAAAAGAATTTATCTAAATCTCTAACTCCCAACATAGGAAGGAAAGGCCATGCTGAGGGAAGACTCATGCCACAAGACACTGCCAGGTGAAGATTTCTTCTAGGGTCAGCAGAGGACCTTGGAGCCAACCAAGGTCAAACCACCACAAGACCCAAAAAGAACAGGGCTAGCAGAAACCACCCCAAAGAAGCACTAAGAGCTGTTCATACTGTGGGGGCAGAGATGACGAACCCTGCCCCAAATGGCCCCAGCCACAGGGAGGGTGACATCCCATCCACAGACCCCTCCCTAGGTAGGCAATTCTTTGAGAAGGCCATGCTCTACCATCTCTGCCCAAGGACTGCTGGCTGTCCTTTGTGCAGACACAAATTGGAGATTTAGCTAGTCCATGACCATCTAAGTTTGCTGCTGTTGCTAAAGGAAGCTGCAAGTAGTCTGTGCCTATCTTCACCCATGGCTTGAGAGCATCTCCCAGGGTTTTGCATGCTTAAACCTGCACTGACACATTGGCTCAACATCTGTACAAAACTGCTGGCTTTGGGTAACATGCTATAGCAGCATCAGCTTAATGTTCCAACAATTACCTGAGGACCCCAGAATTTGACCTGCAAGGTGCTGGAGGCCCAAAACCTCTCATAAAAGGTGTACAACAGGCACCCAGTGGTGTGATCACAAGATCTTCCTCTGTAGTGGAACCAACAGGCGCTCAATTAGCAGCCCTGTGTCCTGTTTTCAAGATGGGATGTCACTGCTGACCAGTGGAAAAAACTGCAAGCAGATGGATGGCAGCAGGTGAAGTTTATCTTCTCTAGCAGGAGGCCCCAACATTGTTCTGTGTCCAGAGGTTTGACAGCACCCCCGGGCCTCATTAGCAGGGCTAAAACAACACCATGGAGAACATAAACCAGACACATTCCTCCAGCGAAGACTTTGCCGCGTGATTTAAGAGGCTGTAAGCGCTATGATGTCGAACAAACCACTGACAGCTTGTGCTGCTGGTGATGGATGCTGGAGCCTGGATTTTTGACTCAATAACAACTTTCACTAACAGTGCTGGCGCAGAAGCTCAGTGAGGAGGAGGGAGGTGGCAAGAGTCCAGGGTGAAAAGGAGTTCACAATTACAGCAGGAAAGGGCATCGTGTCCCTTGTGCTGGCCATGGAAAGGTAGAGGACAGAGCTGGAAGGGGCTCCAGGAGGGCATCAAGTCATCCCCTGCTCCTGGAGAGCATCAGCAGTACCCAGAGGACTCTCAGCAGACATCCAGACATCTGCTTATCTTATTTTTAAACTCCTCCAGGGATGGGGCTGCCACAATCTCCCCAAACAATCTGTTCCAGCGTTTCACTCTCTTCATGGTTAGAAAGTTACTCTCTTCATGGTTAAAAAGAAACCTCCTTTGCTGCAATTAAAGCCCCAAGCACCTTGTCCTTTCCAGGGAGATGGGGTGGATGAAGTGGGATGTAAATCTGCTTGTTGGTTTGTCTTCCTTCTTTGTTTTATTCCCAGACAAAAAAAAAAAAAAGGAGAGTTTCTTTCTGGAAGGAGGTACTATCGCCTGCAACATACAACTCTATCAAGTATCCTTCTATTTTTAAGTGAAACATAAGGGTTACATAAAAGCTCAGAAAACCAGTAATGAGAAAAAGAGTCCTCGCTTTGTGGGCTTTGCTTCCTACCACAGCTCATTTCCCCTCCTGCTGACCTGAGTTGTCTACAGTGCATCAGCACAGGGACCTCCAGTTACTGCTCCCCATACCAGCAACAGGACATGGTGGGCCCCACATCCTCACTGCACCTGCAGCAACTGATGAATATGCAGGAGAAATTAGCAGAAACTCTAAACTTGGTGATTTTGTTCTTTTCTGCTCTCTTAAAACATCCTGGACACAACAGGCCAGACCACCCACTCAGGTGACTGGCTGGCAAAAGCAAAGATGATACAGATAACACATCACAGTGTGTTCCTCACTGCCTTGGGTGTGAAGTGGTAGTTCCATGCCCAGAGCTGAATGGCACAGCGGAGGCATGGGCTGCCCACACTGGGCTGGCACTGTGGGGTTGCAGGAGCAGTGGCAGCCCACACCCCCCAAAAGGTCCCCGCTTTTGGGCAGGGTAGGCAGTGAGGACACTGGTACAAAAAACTCCTCCTTCCTGGGAGCGCACAGCCCAGTGGTAGAGACCATTAGCAATGTCACTCGCGTGGGAAGGAGCACTGGTGAGGGGTGCCCTACAGCCTCGGGCTGCCAGAGAGTGGTGGGCTTGTCGCATGCAGGAGCCAGGCTTTGTGAGAGTGGGAGCCTATAGCGGTGCCTGAACGAGCTGGGGCCTGGGGACCCAGTGCCTGGTGCCCGCAAAAACTGGTGCCCAGAGCAACCAGTGCCCAGTGCCGGTAGGAGGTGGTGCCCAGAGCAGTCGGTACCGAGTGTGGGTAGGAGGCAGTGCGCAGTGCCCGGAGCAGCGGGTACCGGGTGCACGCAGGGGGCGGTGCGCGGTGCCCAGAGCCGCCGGTGCCCGTGGAGACGGTTCCCGGTGGCCGCAGGGGGCGGTGCGTGTTGTCTCGGTGCGCGGGACGGGCGGCGCGGGGGCGCGCAGGGGGCGGTGCGCGGGCACGGGGGCTGCGCGGCGGGGGGCGGCGGGCGCGGGGCCATGCGGAGCCCGGGCTGAGGCGCCGCGGTCGCCCCTCGCCATGAAGCGGCAAAACCTGCGCACGGCCGCGCTCATCCTTTGCATCTTCTCCTACCTGCTGGTGGGCGCCGCCGTCTTCGATGCGCTGGAGTCGGAGGCAGAGAGCGGCCGCAAGCGGCTGCTGGAGCAGAAGCGCGGGGAGCTGCGGAGGAAGTACCGCTTCTCCGCCGATGACTACCGGGAGTTGGAGAGGCTGGTGCTGCAGGCCGAGCCGCACCGCGCCGGGCGGCAGTGGAAGTTCGCCGGCTCCTTCTACTTCGCCATCACGGTCATCACCACCATTGGTGAGTGCCGGTACCCCGGCGTGCGTCCCGGCTCTGGCTTCCTGCACCCCAGCATCCCCACACGCCTTCATCCTCATATCCCGGCACCTCTCCATCCCCGCTTTCTGGCACTCCACCATCCGCACATCCCTCCATCCTCATAGCCCTCCACTCCCATATCCTTCCATTCCCACACCTCTGCAGCTCCACAACCTCCCAAACCTCCACCACCTCTGGGTGCCCCTGGGCAGCCCAGGATAGTGGGGGTGTTGCCTGCATAGGAGAAGCAGGTCTAAACCTTGCAAAGCTGGGACATCTCTTCAGGCCACCCTCCCCGAGCTGACCCTGCGGGACTCCCACTGCCCTGTGGAGGGGTAATCCTTGGGCAGGCTGGGGGCCACCCAGTACTGGGGGATGCCATGGGTGCTGTGATGACGGAGGCCACTACATGTCACACATACCTTGTCCCAGGGAGGCGGCAGCACACGGAGCTTCTGCAGGCATCTCTGGGGCAGGCAGCTGCCTTAGAAGTTGGTGGGAAGTGTAGGAGGGCAGAGGTGGGAGCTGCATCTGTCCTGTGTGCAGTGCTGTAGCCAAGCAAGCCAAGATGAAGAGGTGGGCAAGAACTGTTGGCTTCTTAGCCAGCTCAAAACTCTGTATGTTTAGCTCTATGAGACCTGCTTCAGGGAACCAAGGCAGCAACCAGTCACTGAACATCATCACTCTGCCTGCACAGGAACCTGCAGAGAGATGAGGGTCAGTCAGCTTGGTGGAGAATGAGTTGCATTAAACCCCCACGTAGACACAGTTACCCATACTAAGAGACCAATGCCTTGGACTGCCTGCTTCAATTTTGCAAGAGAATGAAAATTGAATGAGGATTCCCTTAATTTTAGGTAAGATTCCCATGGGAATTGACAATTGTTTAATTAATCCTCTTTTATTAATCCATGCACCCTGAGCGTCCCGTGGGGGTAGACAGTCATGGAATCCCATGCTCATATCATTGCTCATGCTGGGATTTCAGTCAGAACTGTTTTGGAGGCAAGAATCTTGAGGCTGGATCCTGCCCTTCCACAGCCAGCAGCTATCTCCTCATCTGTAGGATGGGGCTCAGTTTTACCAAGGGGTTTGTGATGGCTGAAATACATCTGGCAGATGAAAGAATCATCCCTCAAGATAAGAGCTGGTGGGATCAGCTGCACTGGATTCCCAGGGGTCAAGAGGTGGTGGAGGGACAGGCACCCCACAGACCCTGCCCTGGAGGTGTGTCTCCATGTGCCCCCACAAGATGTGTGGTGGGGTTTGTGCAGCTGGCAGCACATGTTGCCAGCAAACAGCAATGGGCTCAGCTCATGGTTAGTGTCAGGCCCCAGCAGGAGGGTAGAATGAATGGTTTCAGTGAGAATCTCCATCATTTAGTGACAGGTTATAGCTCCATTTACACTATCGTTCCATTGATGGTGACAAACAATTGCTATGCTTATCACACACCCCGTGTGATAAATCATTTTGGCTCGGGTGCCATGTTTCTACAATGCTGGCACATCAGATCTCTTTATATTGGGCTGTGCTCCAAATCTCAGTTTTAACATTGATGTGACTGTGTTTACTCTTTCTAATTGCCTTTGTCATTTTGCAAGAATCAGTCAAATGGTCATTCAGCAGCCTCTCAGGATACAACAACTGTTTTTCCACTTACTACTCTTCTGGATCATTGTATTTACCTCCTCATTTATGTCATTATTAGCTTGAGCCTAGGACCTGATAATTGCATTCAGTTATTAAGCTTGGACCTGAGCGTTGGGGTCTTTTTGCCACTGCAGTCTCATGCCTGCTCTGTACGCTGTGAAATGTGTTGTACAGGCATTAAGTTTATAATTTTTGATTGCATGGGATTAGGAACAGACAGAGCAATTAGAAACCAGTTCCTTCCTACCTGCTTGCCATTTGGAGCACAGCATGGTGCTCAGCCTCCCAGTCCTATCCCATCACAGGAGTTGCCTGGGACAGTGTGGTTATCATCCCCTGGGCTTCCCATCCCTGCATGCTAACAGCCTCCTTGAGTACTGGAAATGCACTGGCAGCAGAGACAGAGGTGAAACCAAGTCACAGCTTTGAACAAGACTGAGAAATAAAAAAAGGTGCTTTTCTTTCCCCTCCATAGACTCATACAAAAGTCACATGCTTATCTGGAAAAAAAGTGAAAATAAAATTAGTTGTTTTCAAAAGGCTACAGAAAGGAGCCAGAATGGTTCTAGAGGCACCTTCAGAAAATAAGTTTCTCACAGAAACTCAAAAGAAAGGTCTGGATGCCTTTGGATGGTGTTACACCCTGTGCTGCCCAACTCCCTTGCACTGGGTTAGTTACTCATCAGCTTAGGTCAAAGGCCACCAAATTCTGTTGAGCTTACATAATGAAGTGAGGTGGGTGCAGAATCACTGCGGAAGTCTGGAAGATTGTGGTGAATACCTCATTACGACTCACAGTATAATTGTGTGTGTCCTTGAGTCACAGCTCTGAAACTTGGAGCAAGGTGGGGAAATTAAATCACAGGCCGTGTTCAAGAAGAGCCTTGTCCTTCTTGAGCTCCTTGTCCCTGGGACAAGAGCTGACAGGGCTGCAGTGGCATAAATACTTCCCTGCATTTAAAATGGCACAACCCCTCCTTCCCAGTGGTACAGACATGCTTCAGGTCTTAGCTTTGGGGGCACTGGAGTAAACCCAAAGTTGGTTTGTAGAAGTCCTCCCAGACTTACCTGCTCTTGGAGGTACTAATGCACATGGGACCTATAGCTGCTATCCAGCAGGTGACAGAGGAAATGACCCTATAGCCAAGAGTTAAATATGCATGTGACACTGGAGGGCTCAGGGGAGAGGAGGGGCTGGAGCAGGTGCCAGGCAGAGGTGATGTTGCCCTGCAAGGACCATTGTGGATGGGTCTGCCTGGGCACATCCCTTCCCATAGGTTCACCTGGTGCTGCTGGTCTCAGCATCCTGAGGAGCTACTGTCCTCCCTTGCTGTAGGGATCCAGGTTACCTCCACCACCAACTCCAAATTGCTCATGAGCTGCAGACAGCTTGTAGACCCCAATCCAGCCCTAGGGCTCCTCTTAACCTCCAAGCTCAAGGGCCAACAGGAGGGCACCTTCTCTCTTCAGAGACCAAATGAGATTCTGTCCATATGATACTGTGAAGTGACATCATCCCAAAGGATGTGTCAACACATGGTCCCACTAGCATTGCCTACAGATCTACTACTGACTCATTTCCCATTTTCCCTCCCATTCTTCTTCTCCTCTTGGCCTTGCTGGAAACCCCAGTGCAAGCTTGACACCTGCCTGTCCTCCTTCCTTCTCAGGCTATGGGCACGCTGCCCCAGGCACGGATGCTGGCAAGGTTTTCTGCATGTTCTACGCCATCCTGGGCATCCCCCTGACCCTGGTCATGTTCCAGAGCCTGGGGGAGCGCATGAACACCGTCGTGCGGCTACTGCTCAAGAAGATCAAGAAGTGTCTGGGCATGAGGACAACCAATGTCTCCATGGAGAATATGGTCCTGGTCGGCTTTCTGTCCTGCATGGGGACCCTGTGCATTGGTGCAGCTGCCTTCTCTTATTTTGAAGGCTGGACTTTCTTTCATGCCTATTACTACTGCTTCATAACCTTGACCACTATTGGCTTTGGAGACTTTGTGGCTCTGCAGAAGAATGAGGCTTTGCAAAAGAAGCCCCCGTACGTGGCTTTCAGCTTCATGTACATCCTGGTTGGCCTGACTGTCATTGGCGCCTTCCTCAACCTGGTGGTGCTGCGGTTCCTGACGATGAACTCGGAGGATGAGCGGCGGGACGCTGAAGAGCGAGCCTCACTGAGGAGAGCCCGCAACAACATCCACCTCAAGACAAAAGAGGACAGCCGGAGCAACAACGCCATTTTTCTCCCCGTTGAGGACAGGACAAGCCAGATGAACCTCATCCCACTGATCCAGGACGTGGAGAGGCAGCGGCGCCAGTCAGCCAACTCAGCGGCTGCGCTCCCCTCCTTCTGCACATGCCTATGTTACAGACCTCGGCTGTGCGGCAGCCCGGTGCCCTCCCACCCCGAGACCCTCAGCTGCCACACCAACCCCGTGTATTACAACTCCATTTCCTATAAAATCGACGAGGTCTCCCTGAGCACACGGGGTCATACCGGCTCTTCCCCAGGGAGCACTTTATCATCCAACAGCCCTCGCTGCCGGCATCACCCCCGGCTGCGGAGGAAATCCATCTAGGAGCATGTGCTGAGCCATACTTGGTGCTCCAGCCTCACTATGATGAGAAATTAAGAACAGAATATCAGGTTCTTCTTGCTGCACTCATTTCTTCTGTTCCTCTCCCCCTTTCAGCTGGCAGCCAGCCCCACGCAAGGTCCAGCAAGAACCTTTAAATCCTGTTGAGAAATAATCATTCCTTTTTGCAAGCACTGAATTATACTGTTAGTTTTAATTTGCTTTTTCCTCCCAGGTATGTTCAAGCATTTGGGTCTGGCAAGAGGCCCCCCTGATGTAAAGTCCAGCAAGCTCTAGGTTTGCTTTCCCACCTCTGACTTCCCAAACAGAAGTATTGCTGCCCTTCCACCCTGCCTAACTTTGGTTATGACTGCTGCCAGCATGCTCTTGCTCCATGAGCTAGATTGTACTTGCTGAGAGTACATAAAAGTAAAGCCCATGTTAGTGAGCCCTGCAGGGCTGGGGATCTTTAGGTTGTCCCCTGATACCAGTTGCAGGTAAGTCAGTAGCACACAGCAGGTTTGCAGCTGGTGGGCAGACAGGGAGAGGTGGATATATGGGGACAGACTGCTCAGCAGCTTCACAGCACTGCTTCTCCACAGCCCTTCAGGTCTCAGCTCAGGCTTGTGGCTGGTGCAGTCCTTTTGGAAACTGGAAGTCCATACACTCATCCATCAGCACACCTTACCTCACTACTGGTAGTTCTGCTGGTAGCTCCTCCAGGCTGAGGTGGCTGGTGGGATGCCATGTCCCATTTGCAGAGGAAGTTGAGCTCCTCCAGCCCAGTCATAGCCCCACACTTGTGCTGAGCCCAGACTGGGCCTGGGGCACAACCCCAGGGAGAAACTCCATGAACTGGATTCACCTGCAAGGGTTTGGCCCTGATGAGATCGTTACCTACACCGAAGTTTCCTTTACCATCTCTCCTCCAGCTGGCAGCCCAGCCCATGAGCCTGCTCCTGCCCTTCTCCCAATCCCCATGAGGACTCATGAGGTTAGTGCTTATTGCTGCTGGGGTGATCAGAGGCGGGGATCTCATCTCAATGTGTGTCCTGGATGGGGTGTGGTAGCTGCATAGACCCACCTGGGAGGCTGTTTCCAGCTGGTGCTGTCTGACATGGCCCATGTGCATCCTGCATCCTACACAAAAGCAGGATTGGGCTTTGACAGCAGCAGCTCCATTTCACTTTTTTTCCTCTAATAAAGGGTCATTTCCACTCTTAAAATAATGCTCTCAAGAGGTTTTCCCAACAGAAGGTCCCCTTTTCCTGGTGGGGAAGGGATGCAGAGCATTGGAAAGGCCTAGGGCAGGCTTTGCTCTCCCCTCTTTTTGTTCTGGGCATTTAATAAAAGGTGAATCCTAGTGGTGGTTGGTTATTTGTCATAAGGGGGAGCAGAGGGATGTGAACCCCACATCCCAGCCCTGCCCAGCTGCAGGGGTGTGCCAGGGCTGGCTCCACTGCTGTAAAGGTGTAGACAGTGTTTATACCTAGGGATATTATTCCTGTGGATGTTTCCTGGGATATTTGGGCATCAGAGGTGGGTAGAGTGGCTGTCCCAGAGCTGGAAAACAGCTGAATCTTGCTGCCCATTGTAGGATGGTGGCTTTACCCCTCATATGGGCATGCCCTGGCCTTTCCATTCTCTGTGGCCAGTGACCTTCACTTTTCCAACTCTTCCTGGTGCTTGGGCTTTTCTGGAGGCACATTTGGGCTTTGATGCCACTCCAAAGCTGTGCAGGGCTGTTATGACTGTGACTTTCTTGTTTCAGTCTCTAAAATGGCAGAGATATGGGTTTTAAGACAGGTGATACCCCAGCAGGCAAGTTACAGGGCTAGGCAGAAGCTCTGGTTGCTGGGGTTGGCTGGCAGCAGAGCAGAGCTGGGCAGGACAGGGCTGCAGTGGGGCTACTGCACTGCCTGGGTAGGTGAGAAGAGTCCTCACCTAGTCTTTTTATTTAGGGGATGCTCTCTGCCGTGTTCTCCACCCCCTGGAGGCAGAGGTTGGGCTTTACACCCACTCTCAAGGTGGGATGTGGCCATATCCAGCTTGTGCCCGAGCAGCAGGACTCTCATGCAAGGTGCTTGTCCTATCCTGGCCTCAGCCCGTCCCCTCGTGCCACATGCAGGCAGGGAAGGGACAGTGACAGAGCCCGGAGCACAGCCCTGGGCTCATGGGCAGGAAGGGTGGTGCTGGGGCTGTTGGGCTGGTTCAGGAGACATTTGCCTGCATGTTCCCCTCAGGGCATGTGGCATCTTGCAGCCAGAGGGTGGAGAGCCTCCCACCACCAAAGTGTCCTGGCTGCAGTTCCCCCCAGTTGCTCTGTAGCTGCGTCACTTTGCACCAATGGCCCAAACGTGGACCAGCTGTGTGAACCTTGGTTTAACTGGAAGCAGGGAAGAGGAAAGGAACAAGCTGTGAGCATGTAGAACATGCTAGAAAAAAAGAGGCTTTATTGGCTTCTCAGGTCCTCAGTGGTGTCATTTCATGCTGACCTCACCAGCAAAACCCCTCAGTTGCTGTGTCCTGTCTTCCCCCACCTAGCCTTTGTATAAGGCTGTCAGCCCAAGGGTTGGGTTGCTGTGGTGTCTTGGGTATCCCTTGCCATTGGAGTTGTGCAGCAGATGGACATCTTTTGCCTTTGCCATGTTGAACCCGGAACATCCCATGAGTGGCGAGGATGGAGCTAGCACCAATTGCCCTCCATCCACACTTGTGGAAGGAAGAAGCTCTTCAATTCCTGCAGCAGTCAGAGCCCACACAGCATCACCACAGTGAAACCCACCTCTTCCGCAGCTGGAAGCAGAACAGGCACAATCCAGAGGCTAGGCCAGCCTCTCACTCTCCCTCTGGACTCTCTGTGGTGCTGCCAGTGCTCAGTGGCTCTGTGCTTGTGTCACAGACCTGCTGTCACGGTGGAAAGTCCAGCAAAGGCACCAGGGCTGGCAGCAGGACTTCTGCACTGTGGAGTCTGTCTGGGGTGGAGGCTGGAGCTGGTGGCTCAGGAAGCAGGGAGCCATCTGGGGTTTGCTCCTGCTTTTTCCAGGCAGCTCTGCCTGGAAGCTTTGTTGCTTAGAGACTGCCTGAGCCCCATCCTGCTTTTGGAAGCTGGCAATGGTCTGAGTGTGGGGTATGATGTTCATTCCCAGGTGCTGGGCTGCCCCAACATCCCAGACACACTACTGGATAAAACCTCCTCCTCCTCCCTCCTTTGCTCCCCCAGAGGATGTAGCTGGGGCAGGGGGGTGGCTGGGAGTGAGCTGCTCTTACAGTTGTCTTGTGGCAGTTCTCTGGGGCACACTTCTTGTTTTTCACCCCTCTTCCCACAGCCAGAGTCACACCAGAGCCCCAAAACACTCCGCATCAGAGGACTCACAGCTCACATTCATCCTTATCCAGCTACACATCCAGTAACACCCCTGAGTCTCTCCCCTGAGGGTCCCCAGGCTCCCCCTGCCTCTCAGCAGCCTGGGCCAGGGATAGTTTTTATTGCCAGCAGCCTCCAGGGTTTCAAAATCCACTTTGAATGGCCAGTGCTGAACATGAAGGGTCTTGGAAAGAAAACTTCAGGAGCAGAAGGCTTCTGACTCGTGTAAGAAGGAGAGTACAAACTGGGAGATAGTTTGGCTCCATGCCTGGAGATAGCCCATGGCTGAGTTACACCTGGAAATAGCACAGGGAAATGTGGGGTTGAAGGTGGGGTTGATCCAGAGAGGGCCCTTCCACAGAGAGCACTGGGAAGAAGCCGAGCTGCTCTCATTTCTTATAGGCACAAGGAGAAGGGACGAGCCAGCTGAGATCTTAGGTTGAAGATACTGGTGGTGGCAAAAGAGAAGGCAGAGACATTCCATAAAAAAAACTCTGATACACCATAGAAAAAAAAAAGGTTTTATTATCACCATTATCAACATTTTCATTAGCTTAACACTGAATTGTAAATCACTCAATCATTACATATTGTCTGAATAAAACCTACAGACAGGAAAAAAAGATAGCAGAATCCTCTCCTGACTAGAGGCGAGCAGCTGGTGTCCCACCGGCGCTGCCGGGATGTTGTCCCACCTTCCACCCAAGGCAGCCCACGCACCTCGCAAGTGACTCTGGGCGGTGGCAAGCAGGCTGCCCGGCTCCATTGCCTGTGTTTCCCCAGCTCCACGTAGACTGCATCTCACTAGGTGATGTTAAAAACCTCTAAATAAAGATTTGGAGAGGCTTACAGAGGCCCGAAAGAGCAGATGAGCTGCCCCCACTCCTATGGAAAGGCAAGAGGAGAGGCAGCAACCGTGCAGTGTCCCTGCCAAGCTGTTTTCCTGGAGCCATTAATGAAGTAAAAAGGTTCAATGGCACGAACACCCCTCTACCTACTGTGGCCAGGCCCTGGGCAGTGGGTCAAGTGCAGAGAGGGGCAGGCAGAGGGGAAAGTGTAGATGGGCTGGGGGGTGGCTCCATCCTCAAGCAGAGGCCAGCTCTGCAGCACTGCCCCGGGACTCCCTGCGGGCAGCGCGGGATGGATGGTCAGTGCAAAGATGCTGCGGGCAGCCTCAGTTCCCTCGGCTTGGAATAAGGCCTCATATCGAGAGGGAAGGGAGAACCCATGGAGGGAGCAGCGAGCACAGGGGAAAGCAAAGGGCACCTGGAGTAAAGCTTGCTGAGAGCTCCCCTTTTCCCTGGTCAGCACAGAGGCAGCTGCCTCCCCATCCCTGCTTTCTTCTGGCCATCTGTCTAGGCTGTGGAGCCCCTGCAGAACACCCCTGACTCATACCAAGGATGGGAAAAAGAGCTGCTGTGAACTCAGGTTAACACAAAACATGGGCAAGACAGTGGCATCCCGGGTGGGTGGCAGGCCATGGCAGTGCTGCATGAGGGGTCTCGGTGAGGCACTGCATCCCTGGGATGCCCTTTCCACTTGACACAGGGAGCAGCCCTCAGCTCACCTGGGGAAGGCAAGACCAGCACAGTGAGGCTGGGGGAACGTGCCTGGGATTCACTTTTCAACCCTTGCTCTAAAAAAAGCCAAAACCAGCTCCAGGTTGAGGAGATGGAATCATCAGAGACCAGGGAGCAGCACTAGGTAAGGAGCAACAGCCCCATAGAAAAAACACTGCAGGATTTAAAGATCCAGGCTGGTGGTTAGGAGAATCTGCAGCCCCGGTGGGCACCTGATCTGTGGTGTCCAAGTCACTACAAAAAACAGGCTCCTGGAAAGCCTGGGGGCACAGCTTCAGCAGAAGGTGGGGTTTGATTCTTCACATGGTTCACTTCTGCCCCATCTCTGGTCAGCACACATAGCTCAAGGCTGCCCATGTGCTGCTTGTGCCCATAGGGGCTCTTGGAAGGACAGAGCCCTTTCCTGCCCACACGGAGGGGGGTTCCAGCCCCCGTGAGGTGCCCAGCGTACAGTGTAAATGCAAAGGCCATCTACTGACCCAGCAGAGATGGGTTTAACGGTGTAGCTTTTGTTGCCTTTTTAGCTACTGGAAAGTCATGAAGGGAACAGTGTTCAGTGGTAGCCTCTGTTTGCTGGTGCTCTGTAATGGGCTGGTGCTGGATCCTTCTCAATTTCAGCCATGAAAGTGCAAAGAACCAAATTCTACAAGAAACTCTCCCCAGTTCTCCTCCTCCACCAGGACGAGGGCAGCTACCACAGGGAAGGGTGGGCAGATGGGCGACAACACCACAAGAAAAGATTCAGGTTCCCCAGGACCAAGTCTGATTCTGCTGTGGTGGGTGGGTGGCTGGGGCTAGCAGTGGACATGTGGCAGTGTGGACACTGGGATGCTGAACCAAGAACAGCCTGGTAGTGTGAGTTTAAGACTCAGTAGCCACATTTTTGAGAAGACCTGATTCCCAGGATGCTCCCCAGGGAATTGCCACATTCACAGACCCACTCTGGAGAGCCAGGCAGACTGTCAGCCACACAGGGCACAGCCTGAGTGTGGCCCTGCAGCTCTGCCACACCAGGTTTCATGAGTGCCCCACAGACTTCACTGGTGGTTATCATCTGGCAAGGGAAGGAGACATGGTCTGCACAACCAGCCAGCCCCTTCAGAGGGACACCTCTGCCTCCCTAAGAAGTAGAAATAGGACAAGACAGAACAAAAGGAAATGGCCTCAAGTTGTGCCAGGAGAGGTTTAGGTTAGACATGAAGAATAAATTCTTCCCCACATGGGTTGTCCAGGCCTGGCCCAGGCTGCCCAGGGCAGTGGGAGGTGGAGTCCCCATCCCTAGAGGGGTTTCAAAGCTGTGTAGATGTGGTTCTGAGGAACATAGGGTAGTAGTGGACTTGGCAGTGCTGGGTTAACGGTTGGACTTGATCTTAAAGGTCTCTTCCAACAAACACTGTTCCATGATTGTGAGGGAACCTATCACCTCCCAAGGCATTGCTGTAAGCTGTGTATCTGTATCTGTGCTGTGTGCCTGCATCTGTTCATACAGGTACACACAGACACTCACAGACAGACACGCTCTGGCAGTGTGCACTGGGATAAATGTAGAAAGGCTTTCTCTGATCAGCCTCTTTTATGAATGTTTATCTTTAATGTGGTGATTGCAATTTCATTTTAGATATTCCCTCCAGGTCTCAATATGCCCTGGACTTTTCCACTAATGGCACTTTGCATTTACACATCTCTTTTTCTTCACAAAGCATTTCAGAATAATAATTAATTATTTCACTGCTCACCAGGCCCTCAGCATCACTGGGGCAGTGACCTGCTGTCAGCATGGCTGGTGGACTGGCAATCTTGAGAACAACATGAAAATCTTTCCTATGGGAAATGCTGTGAGAAATCCACAGGCAATGAACAGGGATGGGATTTGGAAGCTGTTCTATTTTATGCCCTGCATCAGTAATAGAGCTGGCTTAAAATCCAATACCCTGATCCTGCCACTTTGAAAAAATCTTTATCTGAGACCAGCATAGCTAACTTCTGAAGAATGGCGCAGAACAGCCTGTTCCTGTTTGCACTGAGTCCCCCATGATCCACGGCGAAGGTGCAATCTCTTTGCCTTGGGTGGAATTTTCTAACAAAATGGACAAATACTGCCTATGGAATGGACAAAATAACCCAAAAAGCCTTTAAAGAAGAGCGGCTCAATTTCTTGCTCTGGAAAAAACCCTCCCTTTAGCTTGCCCCTGGTATCTTGAGGAAAATAGGCAGCTGTTAGGCAGAACTCATGTGACCCCAGAGTGCAAAGGCTTTTTTGCTGGATCAGGGCTCCAGTGGCAGTGGGAACCATTCGCATCGAGTTACAAATACCAGAGAGCCTAAGAAAAACAGGGAGATTGAAACAGTCATGAAGTTTATACTGGAACTACTTTTTACCTCTGTAGTATGAAGTCACCTACAGCTGCTTCATTCTTCACCTAAGAGAGAGTTCATGTCAATGGGCACATACACTCACAGAGAAGTCTATAGGATGAATATATCTCACAAGGCAACAGCCCAGTCTTCGGGTTTTGTCTTTTTTTTTTCAACAAAGTTAATATGGATCTTTTTCAAAAGTGATATCATTGAAGACAATTATAAACTGTATCAACAATATGTACTACAGCCTGCAAGTCACAATCTGTGCACACCAAATGGAATATATTATTGCTTGTTAGCCTATTAGACTTTCTTTATAAAAAGATTTTTATACAGAGTACAGGATTAAGACAAAACTAGCTAAGTAGTTCTCATCTTGAAAATACAACATCAATTCTTTGAACAAAGGCTTGAATTGTAGCTGAGAGTTAATGAATGATAACAGATATTTACTAATAATTTTATGGCCAGTTTGAACAGAATTTCTTCTAGGACTCTTTTCTGGTGTGTATTTACATATGCCTCTTTTCTTTTGGAAAACAGTTGATAGAACATAACAAGGAACATATAAATCAAAAGAATGAGTGAACTTGATCCCAGGAACATTAAAATTTCTGAAAACACTAAATTATGTTATCTGTTAAAAAACATACATCATTTTGTCTTTAAAGAAAAATATTTTTCCTGTTTTAAAATATTACCAACAGCATGTAATAATCTAACTTAAAATGAGGTTCATAAAAAAGTTGTCTTGCTGTCTAAACATTACTAAACATGCTTAGGTTGAGATTCTGTTAACTGCCTCAACATCTTAAAAATAGCTCCTTTACAGGAACTTGTGATATTCATACTCCAAAAGACCTGCAAATTTAGAACAGTACATTGAGAAAGGATGTGGTAGCTAGAAACAATTAATATATATTTTTCACTCAACGCAAAATAATTATCCAATGTTCTTTGAAACAATCCACGGCCAAGAAGTGGGGACACACTTGGCTAAAGGATGAAGTTGCCTGGCCCTGCCCTAGCTGGGACACAGAGGCCCGTGTGCTGCACCCAGGGAGGGTCCTGCCAGCCCAGAGGCTTTGGCCACAGGGAGAACCCAGGGATTGAACTGACAAGCGAGGACCTTGTGTCTGCTCTGGGGCATCCCATCTGCATTTGGGCAAAGGGAAAGTAACACCAGGAGACTGGGAAAATACCACATTTGTTGCCCAAACAAAGCTGGACTAACCATGGCTGCTTTTGTCACAGCCCACAAAGGGGGCTTGGCTATAGGGCTGTATCTCCACAGGGGACTCCCACTGGGAGAGGCCAGTCTGCTCCCAGGGAAACTCTCACCATCAGGAGTTCTTTGCTTTCCATGGTAATAATAATGCAGGTAACATTTAGGGACTAGCTCTCTATTTTTTGGGGGGGCAAGCAATCTTCCAATGACTAGTAAAATTACTGATACTACTCTCCCATTACTACTTCATGCACAAGGAACAGCAAATCAACCCTGAGCTGGGCAGGTGTTTCTCCTCAGCCTCATCCCTTGTCACTGCTCACAGACAAGAAGTTCTGTGACACCTTGTTGGGTTTGGGGCCTTTTTTTAATGTCTCCTGTTCTTCCTCTCTCTCCCTGACTGTAACTAAAAGCTAGACTCAGACACAGAAAAAAACTCAGGAGTCCTCAAAGGGCACCAAAGTTCAGCTTTCAGCCACTCATCACTCCAGCAAATTGCTACTGTTTACACAACCACACTGGTCATGCCAACTGTCATACTGCATCACCTTTGACAGAAACTGGCAAGTCAAATCTGAGGGAGGGGGGGAAAATGGTTAGGCTTCATAAAAGCAAGCTATTCCAAGCCTGAGACTTGCCTCAGATACTCTACTGGGAGTCTTTAAATTGATGGATAACTAGAAGACATTTTTTCAATTATAATACTCCATGGTCAGTGAAGGAATCGCAGGCATGAGTGAAGGATTAATTCAGACTGCAGGGCACCGTGCAACTCTACCTGCCTGACTCTGTGCCCTGTGGGCACTCTCAGAAGGCTCCTGCCAGAATGCTTTACACAGGAAGATCACCTGGCAGACAGAGGCTGCAGTGTTCACATACAGGGAGAAACAGGACTTGGAAGTGAGTAGAAACAAGAGCAAGAACCACTGGACTACAATCAACCACATCAAAAATGTAGAAGAAAACAGAAGGTTAAAGACTGTTAAAACTGCCTTCAAATTTCAGAACCCGAGATGTTACAAAAAGAACACAAGTAGAACTTTAACTTTTTTTTTTTTTTTTTTTCACTCCAACAGTGACCTTTTAGCATGATTAAAAACATACAGAAGATAGTCTGTGTTAAATAGTCCTGTGGTACCTGAACTGACCATCACTGAGCTTGCAGAGCTTTTGGAGGGGTAGGATATAGACACACATCACATTTGCCAGGCATACGGAACTGAGCTTTTCAAGAGACAGTCATTAAAGTTTCTCAGGGGAATATTTTTGGCATATATAGTCTCCTACTCCCCATTTAAGACTGCAAATATGTTGCATTCATCTTCCTGGACACTGGAAAACCATGATTAACTAGCTATTACTGGTAGATAATGTCCAAACTAAGTACCAATATAAAGCTTTCAGTATAACTTAAGACAGAAACTCTGTTACTCAGCTGCCAGGTCTGGCATGTCCCTGGAGCTCCCCACGGTCCTTTTAAAGACATAGTTAGTAAAAGATCCAGTGCTACAAACCACTAAATCTACCCTAAATCTATTCTAGTTCATACACATATTGTACAATATTGTCTAGTACTCACTAGATACCAAGAAGAAAAGATGCTGACTTGAATTACAGTAAATGTGCTTTTCTTTAAAATTAAAATTAAGAGAGCCACAACATAGTTGGACCAGCATGCAACAAACTTTCGTCAGCTAATATATAGAAATTGTCTAATACGATTAGAAAAAAATAATTAGTGAGAGGCCAAAGATTTATTTGATCAAGGAAATTAAGAGATTTATCTGAAATGTTGAGGCTTTTGCCACTGAAGACTCAAAAAAACATTCTTTTTCCCTTATCCTCCCTCCCTCTCCTTTATATTATGTATTTTTTACAGAGATTATTGTAAGGCCTATTATTTTTGAATCTATCCTGTAATTTATCTCAAAATAATTTAAAATGGCATAGACAAGCTAGGACCAAAAGCAACTGCTTTTACCATCCACTCCACACTCATGCTTTTATTCTAACAAAGCTGAGGTCCGCATGCAGAAATAAACATACAGCACACCTCTACAAGGGCAAGAATCTGCTCCTTCCTAAACGTGACATGGGACCTGCACTTTGAAATCACAAAGTAAAACATCTCCAAAAGCTTCTTCTGAGGCAGCGATCATCAAATCCTCACGAGGAACTAAGACAAAACCCAGCCAAAAGAGGTCTATCAACAGAAAATCTTTGGAGATTCGCTGTGATTTTGGATCCTAAGTTATTAATTGTCTGGAGGATTTAGAGGACTCAACTCCAGCACGTGACTCAGCTGACCACAGCCCCTGTTACTTTAACAACTTAATCTACGAGACTGGTTTACACTAAGTGTTGTACTCTAACAAATCTACGTGCTGTAACCACCATCTTCAGGTTCTTCACCTGCTACCTCTCCATACTTTAAGAATTGCATCTCCTCTTGCAGGACACTGGATGATGTTTTTGTACTACCGAGCCACCTAAAGCCCCTGTCTCTCCACAAGGAAGGTTACATGCTCTCCAGAACCTTCTTGTCAGGTGACAAACTGAAGTTTCTTTCTTCTGCACCCCAAGAAACCTCAATCTCCTCTCCCGTGGCCAAACAACACAGTCTTGTTTCAGGTCAGTTCATAGCACAACAGGAAGGGCAGCATCTCCAGCAGATATGTACCAGTACAAAGGAGATGGAAGAAAAGCAGGAGATAGAAGACACTGTGACTGAAGGACGCACAGCAACAAGTAAGGGAGTCGGTAAATTGCAGAACGTTGTATCTGACAACACAAAACATCTCAAGCTGCAAGTCTGATGTTCAGCTCCCACTTCTAGTGGCTTTTCTTTTTTTCTGAGCAAAATTGCAGTTAATTATCCTGATAAACTCCAACTCTGTTCAAACTGTCTGGTCTAAGTAGGCGCTACTTATTCTCCCACCAAGTATGCTTCATCAGCAGTGTTAGACAAGCAGTGCAGTAAAGACACTTGCTGGTAATTTGGCACAGTTTGAAAACACAGCGACGACAGTGTTACAGCTAACATGACTCAGTGATGGGGAACTATTCTAAAGAAAGAGTTGTAGGGTTCCTTCTTTTCCTTCCTTTCAAGGAGAAAGGCCTTATAAAAAAACTCATTGCTTACTCTTAAACTTCCTGCTCTTTTTTAGGTCAGATATTAGCCATTGAACTTTTCAGGTACTTTCTCATAATAGAAGCAGTATTAGGAATTTCTAAGATGCACAGTTAAGAAAAAATCCTTCCTTACTCTCCCCAGTAATCTTTCAAATGCTGCAACTTTCCAGGGTTAATACTGATCTGAAACAACGGTCCAAGAATGACAGTGAGAGAAGGGAAATAAGAGGTGTATGTCTAATTTGACAACTAGGACTCATGCCCCACGGCACCTCCTCCTCGGATGGAGAGGGCACAGCGCCCTCCCCCTTGTCTTCTGTCTAAGGTCACTGGTTTATCCTCCTCTTCCAGCTCCACAAGAACTGATTGAACATGCATTGCGCTTGAGGTCAGAGTTCCAGCAAACAAAACCTTGACAGCATGTTTAAAAAACAAAAGCAGTTCCCCCTTCCTTACTCACTAAGACCTGTCACAGCAGGGTCCCACTGTGCTCTCCAGGGAAAGCTGTGAGGACTGGCGCAGAAGTGGGCCTGTAGTGGGATCTACCATCGAGGAGGTGGGGAAGAGCTTGTACCAGCCGATGGCTAGAGTTGACAAATCCAGTTCTTCCAGGAGGACCCTGGCGACTCCCATGAAGTGCTTGCGCTCCATGCGTCCATAGTTTCCCCAGACTATGACCTTAAGAAGAAGGAGAACAGTTAATCCCCCAACTTGCACGCTTTCTTGGGAAGTACAAAGCTGACCAATATTTCCTTCTACTCACCCAGCTTCCTGGGGCTTTACTACAGTCCAAGAAGAGCAGAAAGGTTTGCAGGTTTGCATTTAAAACTCTGGTTGATTATTTTACCTTTTTTGTTTTTTTAAGCAGTTTTAAAGAACCTAATGTTATCAGACTGGGGGCTTTTCTCCTCCATTGAAAAGAGGTGAATGCACATGTGGACAAGCCACTGTTCTGCTGTTCTACCTGCTGGGCTGGGCAGGAACAGCACATGTATAAAGAGTACTCCTGGAGCTGCAGCTCCAACACCTGCAGGCTAAACCTGGCCCTGGCCCAGTAACAGGCCTAGGGCACAATCAAAGGCAGCCCCGGGGAAAGGGCTCCCAATCTGGAAAAATAAACCAACGAAAAAAAAAAGGTGGGCAATAGCTTGGGTCAAAAGCCAACAGTCTGAGGAAAGAGCATGTTTTAACTTCTGCACTAGGAGCTTGTGAGACTGGGCAGATGGAGACAAGGCAAAGCTACTCACCTGGAGGAAGGGCAGGAGCAGCGCTGGCAAGCGGGACTGGTAACACTAGGGGCCCACACAGAGGGGCACACAGGGAAGCAGAACAGCCAAGAGAGGATGGTGGGCACAGAGGGAGGACTAATGGAAGTGAGCTGGCAGACGAGCAGAGAAAGCTGAATCACACTTACGACATGATGGAGACCAGTGGGTGGAACAACAGATGCAGTGAGGGTCATGGGTTTAGACATGCTGGAGGCCTGCACATGACCAAGTGGCCCTACGTGGCTCAAGACAAAGGTGACTCCAGAGCGAGTCCATGTTCTGAAGAGGAGAGGATGAGTACGACGGGTTATGACAGTTACTGCTGATCTCTGGCTAATCCTGACAGCTTCTCTCCCCAGGCTACGAACAACCAGAAAATTACAATTTTCTGTCAAATGAGGTAGGAGAGACAATGAATGTCAATTAAAAGACAAAAAGTAATGCTCTAGGTCAGCACGAAATGGAGCAAGCCACTGAAGAATGATGGTTTGGTGGCACAGACCCTGGCAGAGCACCAAGCTTCTAATTTTATTCTCTGGAATAAGTGTCTTTCCAGGCAGCAGCAGCAGTAAGGAAACCCATAGAAGGCACACCAAGATGGGTCCCACTCCATTTCACTCACGAAAGTCCAGTCTTGTTGCAACAGGGAAAAAGCTTCTAATTGAGGTAAATGAGTAAGAGTTCACTAATCTCATTACAATCCAGCAGGCAATTCATATGCCAGTGGAGGTGAGCGATAGATTAATTACATCGATGCTATCAGTGGATTTTAGCCAGGCTTTACTGGATGGAAATTATTTAGGTATGAGTTAACAACACAAAGCACTCTGCCCAGGTGCAGAATTGAAAATATGAGTATGGTAGAAAAGGTATGGCAGTAAAAGGAACAAGGTAGACAAAGGTAGGCTATGTGACCAGGTGATGGCCCAAACAGAGCGCTCTGGATATGTACAAGCACAGAAGACAACCTATGCTGCAAGACTGTTTAGATCTATAGGTACTATCTATCTCCTAACTGAGTGGGAAAAAAAAAAAAAGTAGTAAAAAAAACCAAACCATTTCCTGGCAGGTGCTCATGTTTCCTGGCAGGGTGTCAAATATTAATCAGTTTGAGTATGAAAAAAAGGTTTTCCTTTCCATTTGTTATGATCAGATGGAGTGCATTTGGTCCATTGAAAATACTGGTGCTTTCTCATCTATGCTAGTTATCCAGATCCCTTGCCAGAATTAGTATCTTCCAGCAGAGGTGGAAGAGATGGGCAGACCTGAGACTTGCTGGTCTTACCTGTAATACTTTGCCCTGGGGGCTCTCAGCAAACAGTAACACCTGATTGTACAATGGGTCTAAGGATTTGCGAGCCACTTTTGTCTTCTTTTTCGCAATGCACACGCCATTCTCTAGCAGGTAAGCTTTGATGTAAGCAGCTGGAAAAAAATAAAGATGGTCAAATGTGAAAAAAAATCTTCATGCTCACTTTAGAAAACACAAAGTACCCTCTCTCAGGTATTTCTAAAGAAGGCATATACAGCAGTGAAAACAAGAGTTGCTCATCACTTTTATTTTCAATATTGCACACAGGCTGCTTATTCCTGCAGAAGCTGAGCAGAATTATTTTTTTTGTCCCTGTTCACCAGCATTGCAGAAGGCTGGGGCTCAGTGAATTACTTCAGGAGGTCAAAGCATACTAACCTGGCAGGGTTTTGGAGCCGGGTTTTGGTGTCAGTCCTCGAGCCTGAATGATATCAACTTCTAGCTGCCCATTCCTCTCTTGCAAGCCAATTTCCACATCCCCTAAACCAAAATGTCAAATAGACAGAAGACTTTCAAAACAATACATCTGTTAGCTATGAAAATGTTAAAAGTAAAAAGCTAAACAACCTTCATGTCACTCCAGGTATGAGCTATAACAAAGTGTAGCCCCTTAGTGGCTGATTTCCTCCTGCCTTACTCGGGAGCAGCTCCGCAGCAATTCAGACCCACCCTTTCCAAAGCAATCTCTGCTGTCTGCAGATTGTCTCTCAGGTGGCTTTGGTGACTCAAGTCTCCTCCTCTTCAGGGCAGTTCTAGCCTCTCATCCCTCCCCAAGTGAAGTATCTAGTGCTGCAGGCTGCTTTAGAAAATGCAATTATGGTGGACCATACTCAGTGGGTCTCAGAGAGCAAGAAAACCCACAAAGATGCACAGGATGGACGGTCAGGATTTTAACTGCATTTTACTTAGTCTGTGCCTTTCAGATCTGATGGAAGAAAGCAGAAAGCTGGTGCTCTCCTGCTAACACTGTATTTTCAGCAATCAGCAAAACCTTTCAGCCAAGCTTACTTGATTTAACAGAGAAACAGAGTGGGAGGGTGGTAGATCAGCACATGCTGGACACATCATTTGGTGGCTTTGAGTGGTCTGCTCAGGATTCAATTAAAGCCACCTAACATCTTTGTGTTCCTTACCCATCGAGGTGGTGGCCAAGGTCTGACGCCCAACAAACTGTGCAGGGCCCATGCTCCCCAAGAAGTCACTGAACTGCCCAGCAGATGCCAGATGGACTCCACTGAAATTCAAGCTGCAAAATAAATTATTTTGGTGAGTGGTTAATTTACATTTTAAAATAATCTGGTAGCTAAAGAACCAGATTTAATACATCTTTGAAATTAATTACATCTATAGAAGCATTTTTGTCTTGCAAAACTTACTGATTTCCAGGGAGTTTGGTCACATGGAAAACATTTTAAATCCTTTTCCTTATATTAACAAAAAGTAATGGTTGTGATCACCAGTTGGTTAATACATGTTTAACTGAAACTAGGAAAATAAAATTTCTGCCATCTCAGGTTCATATGAAGCCTGTCACCCCTTCCAGGTCGTATTCTAATCTAAGCAGCTTCCTAGCACAGTTTATAGGGTCTCTTTTCCTAGATGTCCCTTCCCAATGACAGTGCGAACGCTGGTGTGAGGCTAAAGGGACAATACCCTCAAACACCAGCAATGCCTCTGTCGCAGTCACTGCAGCAAAACTAAAGCTGTTGGGGGGACAGAGCCCTCAAATCTAGTTACTGGGCACCTGAGGCTGGTCTGTGTCACGGCTACAGGTGTTTGTCACTGCACTGGACATGGGTAATACAAGGTAAAATGGTCAAAAGCAGCAGTACATGGATACAAACCAAGATTTACAAAGTTATACTGTGATTTAAGCAGCTGTTTTGGAGGCTGAGAGAAAAGCAGCAGCGCATGGTAAGGAGGAGGCTTGAGGCCATCATTCCACACCTACATTTGTCCTGCAGGCATCTGCCAAGCCATGACACAGCTGTTGGAACACGTCAGGGGCTTTGTGCCGGGGTACCCACGCTACCATGCTGGGTTTTGTGCTCTGCCTCCAGGGAAGCTGCTGTGTGCTCAAGTCAGGCAGGATTACAAATGTTTTGCACTTTTCCAAACGTCCCCAGAGGGGGACAATTGCTCACGGAATGACACAGCTCCCTGCTTTCCCAAATTAGTTTCTTAGAAAGGACTCTATGAGGAGGCCACACATTTGGTACCAGTGAAGCTGGTACCACCTGCAGGGTGGGCTGGGAACTGCAGGCTCTCACACAGCCTGAGTCAGCCACAAAGATTCATCAATTCTGCCCCTGCAAGCCAGATACATTTAAAAGACATTAAAAAAAAAAATATTTTTTTCTAAACCATATTCAGTTAGAAGAGAGTTCATTACAGCTCTCACAAGCTCTTTTTGCAGACCTGGTCTCAGTCCCATCGGAATATTTCTTCTGATGAGGACTGCGGAAGGCAGCACACACAACTCAGCATCTCACCTCACGAGACTGAAGAGGATGTGGCACTGGCACATATTATCTCCACAGGTTCAGGGGGTGGCCCAGCTCACCATGACAGATGCACCAAGTTCAACAGCCAGACCTTGCCCCAGACCCCAGCACCTACCCTTGACACTGGCCTAGCCCCTGGAGAAACCTGGTTATTGCTGCTACACAGGGAGCTGCTGACCCATCAGTGTGGAAAATCCTGCCCTTGAGCTCTTTGCAGCTATTACCTTCGAGAAAAGGAATGAGGGTGCCTGGAAGACAGGTTTGGGAGGGGTTCTGCACAGAGTGGACTTTCCCCAGTTCGGTGCTTTTTCACCCTACATCCACTGTTTGCACAAACACTCTGGGTGATATTTTGAGATACAACAGTAACCACAGGATTTCTAATTGGCATTAATTGCAAAAACGGTTTTAAGATTTTTCCTGGTTTTGGTGGCACTGGCTCCTTGGGGTGGCACATCCCCAGTGCCATTGTCCATCCTGGGGGCAGAGGTGACATAGGGTCACATGCCACTCCTCAAGGCCACACAATTCCTGCACCATCACTCAGACAGCATCTGCCAGCCCCACCGGGAAGGCCCTCTCTGGGGACCAGTGCCCTGAGCACAGGACCAAGGCAGAGGTGCTGGAATTGTAGTCAGGCTCCCGAGGACAGTCTGTGCACAGAAACATCCCCAGGGCTGGAAAGTCTGTAGGGACAGGGACATGTGATGGGGAAAGCAGGAGAAGGGGGAGCCCAGAGCCAGATGGGATTTATCAGGCTCATGATTTGCCCATACAAGGAGGGAATAAGTGAGTTCGGGTGTACAAGAGGACCAGCAAGACCTTGATTCTGCTGGCTCAGGCATTTTGAGCTGCCCACAGACAATCATAAAAGGATGAAAATTAGTGCATAGAGAACCCAAAATAGTTAAAAAAAAAAAAAAAAAAAAAAAGGAGACCTAACAGAGAAAGAGATTCATAAGATGAATGGAACATCAGTCAGAGGGTAAATGTTTTCTTTATTCTCCTACCCTGAGGAGTATGTGACCTGAACATGCATGTAAATAACAAGCTGGCAAGAGAACTCACAACTGGTCAGGGAAACATTCAGTGCTGTGCTTAAAACAGATGCCTGGGCTCATTAGCAAGATGCCAAGGAGCAGGACAGTGGTAGAGGGGAAGTCCAGGACTGAGCAAAGCCTAACACTGACAAGAGCCTGCAGCACACCCAGACCCAAGCCTCAGAGCAATCTCACTCTGACGTGAAGTCCAGCTGTGTTATTGCAGTGGGGACACAAAGGTGGGAGAGGATCACCCAGAAACTCCACTGCCTGCAGGACAGCAGAAGGACCCTTCTGGCTCAGGAAGAAGGTCCGTGAAACACCACCACAGAAGACCAATTCCCTCTTGACCTGCTAGGGAGAGAACAACATTGAAGGCTGATGCCAAATATTTGCCCAGCTTGATGCATGAGTTGAGGGAAACCACTCATACTCTCATACACCAGCTCGCCCTCCTTTGGGCAATGATGGTCCCAAAGGCTGTCCCAGCAGCTGGGGTAGCTGTGGAGCAAACAAAAAGCCCCCGTTGACAGAGCAGCCAATGCTGCAGCCTACAGCAGTGAGAGCCCAACAGGAAGTGAAACAGCAGCAGAGCACGAAGAACAGTGTTAAAAAACACAAGAGCAAGCTCAGAGCTGTTGGGCTAAAGGTGAACCAACAGCAACTGGAGGTGTTTACCTCCAGTTACCTCCTTACCAGCAAAGGTTGCTGGTATCTCCACACAGATTCAGAAGGCAGAGGGCTCAAGATGTCCTCTAAATGATGAAGGCCCCTCAGAGCAAATCACAGCGAGAGGGCAAGAGACTGCTGCAGGGACAGCAGGGCTGTGTTGCAAACACAGATCCTCTCAAGGAGAGCAGTCAAGACACTGCTCAAATGAAGCTGCCCCTGCTTTGCAGCACCAAGGCTGGTTGAGAGGACAAGCAACAGCCCACTTAAAACAGAGGCCAAGGTCAAGACTCTGGCAGTTTGGAGAAGAGCCTCGGTTTATAGGTTTACTAGCACTATATAAAACTCAGTATCAGGTTAGACAGTTAATATACCCCATTGCTGCATCTGACAGGGAAGGGAAGATGTAGGGAATTCATTCTTGAAGAGATTATGCCATGAGCTGGTTGGACTGACTGCTACACTGCACAGAGGCTGACCTTTTGCAGTGCTGCTTTATTAGACATTAGAAGCAGCAGCTCTAAATCAGGCTGCTTGGCTTCGACCGATTCCTGGACATATATTTGGATATTGCCAATAACCCTGGAATGGAAATAATTTCTTTCTGGAAAAGTAATAAGCTACCTCCAAGAAAGCCAGTGCTCCTCCGTTGAGAGGAGAGGGAAAGGGAAAATAAAATGGCAGAAATTTAGCATGAATGTGAATTCAAACCAGCAGGAACCTTTTAGCTGCATTGGCTAAATTTAGGATGCTTGAATCCAGCTCAGTGAGCTCTGTCTGTCAAGTTCTCAGACTGAAGCTGGGATGCTGAGGTGAGGTGGACACGTACAGTGTGATTCTGAGACCAGTGGAACAGACCTCCATTCACTCATTTTTCCTGCAGCTGAAGTTCCAGGGACCACCATGACTTCTTTCAGGTCTTTAAACACAGCCCTGGTGCTCGCAGGAGCCCTCCCCTGCCACTCTGCTGTGTGCTGCACACTCAGCAGACTTCTGCCTGACCTCTGAAGAAACTGAGCTGTTTCTAACCTGCCCTCCATTCAGCAACCAGCTCTCCAGCTGGATGGACTGTCAGGGAGATGTGCTCCGGTAGGTGATGCTGGCAGCTCTACTTTGGGTGACAGCTAGCAGATGGGATTCACAGACACTGGAGAAAACCTGGAAAGCCCTTCCCCTCCCATTACCAAACATACCTCTCTCCCTTAAGGGAAGAAATTGGTACAACTCGGTGATCACCAATGAGATGTCTTTTTTATTGTCATCTAAAAAGAGCTAGAAGAATAAAGAAGTAGCAACTTGTAGCTGGCTTTAAAATAGCAACTGTCAGAACCAGCAGGGCCCTGGGGACCAGGGCTGCAGCAGGACCACCTCCTGCTGACAAATAGCTGCATACAGAGAAAATTAATAGGTGATACTTGTCACCCTTTTCTGTCTAAAGGGCACAGATCCTCCATTGAGTGAGGGCAGCACAGCCTTTTGAACAGGAAAGGAAAATTAATTCTCTCTCCTCTGGTCCTCTGCTTTCACTAATCATGATTCATAGGCTTTGCCACAGCCGAATGTGAATTATTTTAATGAAGTTAAAGATGATGGGTTTTGATGTGGAATTGGTCATGAGTCAAATGTGACTCTCTTGTTGACCCGAAGGCACAGGGAGAGCACAGACAGGTCAGTAAGGCCTCTGGGGCATCAAGGACAAATGAAGGACATTTTGCCAGGCACCCACAGAACACATTCCTTGGCTGAAGGTGAGGAGCTAGAGGGGCAGCAGCACACAACATTCTGGAGCCTACTGACCCCAGGGTCTCCAAGCCCAATAATGTGAATGAACATCAGCAGAAACCTTCACTGTGGGTGTTAAAATACCGCAGCAAAGGAATTTTCCTTCCTGTGGCAAAGTGAAGGTTCTCACAAAGCTGTGACCTTGCTGGTATTTGTTTGTAAAACAGTAGAAAGATGTTTTGACTATGGGTGTTGTGGCACCCCAGCCAATCACCCCATGGGGTGGCTGATTTCTTGTCCAATTACCATGAAGTTAAAAGGGTATAAAAAGAGCTGTAAATTAATAAATAAAGGGATCTTGGAATCTTGGTGAAGAAAATTGTCTCTGCCTCCCTCTTTCTCCTCCTCCGGCTACTGACAGATAAACACTTCACAAACATTACTTGCAGAGGTACCAGCTCCACCCCAGTGCTCAGCACAGTCTAAGCAAAGCCCTTTCAGACATGTAGACAAACCAGACAATTCTCAGCCTCAGTTTAACCTGGCCCAGCAGCCAGCTGGCAGAGATGCCTCCATGCCACGCTGAGGGCACCACAGCATGGACACACCTCGGGACGGTTGGGGACAATGGCTCTTGTTGCAGTCGTGGAGACACCCACGAGAGGGAGACAAGCCCACGCGGCTGCAGGCAGAGCCTGAGCCCACCCCAGCTCCAGGCAATGCTCCGGCAATCCCCATGAAGAAAAGGCACCCCGTTCTGTTCACGACTTTATGAAAAAGGGACTGCATAAACTATTTATGTCTTCTGTGACACGTTTATAGGCAGAATAAAACTCTATCTTAGGCACTGTGCGCTCAAACTGGGGCTGAGATTGCCTAGATGTTCTTCTTTTAAACACAACATTCATAACCCGCATTATTTAGGAGATCTGTGCAGCAGTCTCTAGAGACCCTTGTGCATTGGACGCTCAGGGCATATTGAAATCTGTCCTCTGTAATGTAATTTAAGAGTGGCTTAGAGGCTTCTTGCCAGCTGCTTGCTTCTGTGCTCTTTCAAGGTAGCAGTGTTTCCTGAGCGACCCACTGCACAGATCTGTGCCCTTCTCCTCTACACACAGAGCATCACGCCCCGAGGCTGCTGCTCTTCATCAGTATTCAGATGGAGAACTAGCTTTTCAAAGGTGCTTGTAAACCGATCAGGATTTGAATGCTTAGGTGGGCAATGCTGATTTCAACATGAAACGGTACAAAGCAAATTCAGAGCACCTCTGCTGATGCCGCTCATACCACGTCTGAGGCTCTGCCCAGCTTCTTCTGCTCCCCACCCGCCGTTCCCCACACATTAGCATGCAGAGCGTGTCACAGCACAGACACACTTAGGGAAAATGTATCATTAATTTCTTTTCCTGTCCATACAGTTTGTCTGACCTCTTTTCCAAATCTATTTTTAAATTGCTTCTGGGACTCTGCATGCCAGGTACACCATTATGCTGCTGCAAGTGCCTGCAGAATCAGCCTGTCAAAACCTCGCACAACTCTGAGGAAATAGGGTAAAGCACTTCCACAGGTCACCCAGTCCCTACCAGGTCCCAAGGCCAGAGCACCCTTACTTCTTACATCATTCACAACAGCTGCTTGTCCAACCTGTTCTTAAAATCCTTCCCTAGAGAATTTATTCCTGTGATTTGGTTTTTTCTTTCCTTCCAAATACCCTTCCAGTCCCTCTGCTTTGCATATCAGTCCTCAACACGATTTGTGAGTTACCAGTTCAAAGCACAAACCAACATACTTCCTTTCTTCCATCCTTGATACAGTACTTTAAAATTATATCTTACAATAATCTGTGAGTTGTCTCAGTTCTACCAACTTATAATGGCCACACACTGGCTGTTAGGTCTGTGCAGAAGAAATGCAGAGTGAGGTGTTTAACTCCTGCTCCCTTCACACCCTTCTGACAAGGAGCTCTGTCAAGAGGAGAGGAATTTTGAGAAGAGTGTATCCCTTGCCTTGGACCAAATTCCCATTACTGCCTCTCTATTACACTTCCACACTGCTGTGGGCAGGCAGAGAAGCCAGACACCTTCAACACAACCACCCCTCAGCACACCCAGACAACAGCTATTTTCAGCAGGTAACATTTTGTCTTGTACTTTTCACAGATTCATTCATACTATCCACACTGCCGTCTATTTGCCATCAACTCAAGCCTTTAGAAGCATCAAGAGGTGCTCCACTGTGTCCAGCATGTACATGGGATGTGGTTGGGCTTGGGGCTCAGAAATTACTGCTCTGTTCTGATCAATATTTTCTAAAACACAGAGCAAGTTGTCTAAACACAGCCCTGCAAATGAATGGCTTGACTGGCACAGCTGAACTAATACACTGGCTCCACAGCCTCGTCTAACGCATAGCTAAGTTTTCCAGCTTGGTCTTTAAGAACCAGGGACAGGAAGATGCTTTTTCTTCAGTTAGAAGGAAGAAGTCTCCTCTCAAACTCATAACATAACTGGAAGTAATTTTATTCGAGCATTAAAAAGCCCCACCAGAGCTTCCCTTTCAAGGGAGTCACCACATTCCGTATAGCAACTGCACTCATCCATATTGCATGTTAAGGTCTTTTAAATGGCATGGTGCATGCAGAAGCCAAGCAGATATCTATCAGCCAAAGAAGCAGGCAGCATTGGGTAATTTAATGTCCACTGCTCCTATCTGTAACATATTTATAGTGCGTGAGGAATCATTAATGCAATGTGCATCTGCCTGCGCTGTCAGGGGATGGGGCACACAGCCCCTCACCCCATCACAGTCGATGCAGACACGGCAGCAGCCTTCACTTTGGCTGCAAAGGATTTCCATGAATATCTATCCTTGAAGGAGCCAAAGCCAACCTAACCCCACCAATCACACACCTCTCCTCTGCCAGGCAACATCCCCATCTCTGCCTCTCAACAAGCTCCGCTTCTCTCGCGGCCACTCCAGTCTCTGTGCCGTTTTCAGCACTGTGACGTGCTGTCCTCCGTGCTGTCACACTCTGTACTCTGCTCGCGTATCTGACTCCTTCTGCTGTAGGAATTCTGCCACTTGAATGGTGCTATAAAAACCATGCAGTGAAATGTGTATGAGGACCTCCCATTCCCTTCCTCACCTTACGAGGCTGACTCCAGTTCTAGCAATCTCTAGTCAGCTTAGATGCAGTGAATACAGGATCATGGCCACCTGCCTTCGGAGAGCCATTCTGCCTGGTCCCAAGAGTGCTGAAGGTGGGATTTATATTTACTGCTACAACTACAACCTTGTAGGTTGTAACTACAACCCCAAAGTTGCAGCCTTTCAGTGCTGGTCATGCTTAACATCACAAAAAAGATGCACTGTTGCTGAACAAGCTGACTATGTGTTAACAGAAACAATCCTCATGCCCTTCTCACTTTCTGTCTCAAAAGGCCTTGATCTCTTGCAGCCTGAACTGTATTAATAACATTTCATTACCTTTTTAAAAGGACTTGGATAAAAGGAGAGCCCTACAGATAATTTTCTGTAAGAGTCTAAAAGTCTCCTGGCTTTCAATACCGAGAGAGACATTTGGTAAATAGCTATGACATGAACCTCTTGAATGGTGTGTTTAGGAATCAAATCTTGTAATTCTCAAATGACAATGGATCATTTTTGCTGAAGTGAATTTTCACATGGCCATATGATCACAAGTGAGGACACTATTTTCTCCAGCTTCCTTTCAGCTATTACTCCACAGCAAAGCATCGAAGACTGGGTAGCTCTCTCACACTAAGTCCCAGCATCAGTTCACATCAGCCCTGTACACGAAGTGGGAGAACTGGTACAAGCTGTCACTTTGCAGAAAGGGCATGAGACAGACCAAAGCCATGAGGTGCGAGATGCCCATGGGGCTGGCACATGTGGCAGGCTCCACTCTGCCTCCAGCCCCGGTCACAACAGTGGCTTCATACAGGGCTCAGGCTGTTGCTTGAAAGGACAAGAGAGCTGATATGGTTAACAACAAGATGCCTCCTTGCTGGACAGGAAGATGTCTCAGATAATGCAAGAACTATCCTCTAAGTCTTTGCTGGTCACCACCTGCTGTTTTTCTAAGGTGAAAATCACCTCAGCTCTCAGCAACATAATCATCTCGGCAGTAGCCAGCAAGAACAAAAAATCCTACAAGTACCACTTACCAGGGACTATGACAGCTACCAATCTTTTGTTCCAGGTCGATTTTCATCTTTCTGCTCCATTTGCAGAAAGAAAAGTGTTTGGCAGGAATAAGTAACTCACAAGTCCAAAATCTATTGCTTTCTGAATGTTGTACATGGTCTCATGCAGCTGCAGCAAAACCCAGCCAAAACAAGATGTAGTTTGTGCAAGAGCCAGGATGGAGCTGGAGCTCTCTGTTGAATCTGAGAGGTTGGGTTGTGAGCTATTCCTATATTTGGAATTTTATCCTTGCAGCAATCTTGGTGTCCTGAGACTACCTGGTCAGCATTTCCTACAGCGAGTAACTGTCCTCTCATGCAGATTTTTAAGTACATACATAGAAGAAAATACTCACTGCTGCAGAGATTTGTAACCAGTGATAAAATTGGTCTAAATTATGAATGGAAACATCTGTGTGTGTGAAAGCACAACCTGTAAGCAACAGACCCATCTTCCAATGACAGGAGGGCAACAAGGTTAGAGAGCACATCACTTCCACAGCCTATTTGAAGGCAGAACTGCAGCCGTAAAGATCTCCCAACAAGGAAACAAAAAATAGCAGCACAGCTCAAGATCTGCTGAGAGCACAATGCGCAAGACCCCAAGGTGAAAGAATAGACAAGTCCTAGAAAGTGTAAAAAACAGTCCAAGAGCCAGTCTGTTGTGAAGAACAACTCCAAAGACATAGAGAGGGCTTGACAGTGTACCTGGTCCCCCTGGCAGCACACAGCCAAGCTATGGCTATGGCACCTGGATGCACAAGGCCTGGCACCTGCACAGAGCAGCGAGAGCCTGAGTGAAACCTAGAAGAGTGAATGACTGAAAACGGTTTTGTTTAGAGTATCACCTCTCCCTTCTACAAAGTCTCACACTGAGTTTTATTATATTAATTTCCCCTACTCCTGCACAATCACCGTGCAGTACACAAGCTGGTAATATGGTTGGCAGACTTCTTGTACAGCAAAAATTAGCTGAAGCAGTGTGGTGACACTGTGAGCAGTTCCTGGCATGCTGTAGGGGCCTACATTCCAGGAGATGCAACTTTTAGACCTTCAGGTAAAACCCCAATGGAAATATGTTAAAGAAGGGCCTAGCATATCTGAAGAGAAGTGTATTTCTATATAACAAGCCTCTCCATAAAAAAAACCACCCCACAACTGGATTTCACACGCTCTGGTATTCACATGAAAAGCAGCACCGCTCAAAATAAAGTACTGGGAAGCATTCTTCTTCTGAGATACTTTGTGCTGGCACAGAACAACTGTAACCAGCTACCACCAGCTTGCCCCAGCAAACATGAAACTAGTTCATCAGCATCATCCTTTAAAACCATGTTTGTATGATTAAGAGCAGGTATTTAGGACCCTCTGCAGCAAAGTTTCACCACATCTTTGATGATTTCAGCTTGCCACCTTTGGAAGTTGTCTTTTTAGTCTTTGAACTGAAAAGGATTATAAAAATATATGGAACCTGAGAAACAAGCCCTCTTGGAAGATGAGGTTTGAATGCATTTTCTTCCCCGTGTGAACATACAGATGAGACACATGGGTAGGAAGAACTAGGGCAAGCTTGCCTTGCTGAAAACTGGGTTTTTGAGAGTCACTGGTGAAAACCATCTCTGACCTAAGAGCTTCTGCACTGGTCAGAAACCCAGTATTTAAAATAAAAGAATCTTGCCAGAGCTAACACAGTCCTATGAATCTTCATTTTGCCTCCCTGGGAACACAGCTGCAGCAGACATGAGAGGTCAAGAGACATCTGATTTAGGAGAATACAGTTCTGTCCCTCAAAGCTATTCCCCAAACAATTCCTTTTTTTTTGCTGCAGGAAAAGAAAGCAGAGAAACTCCCTTCCCATCATGTTCCAAGAGAATAGAGCCTTCTTAGCTCTTTGTACTCTCAGTCCTGTTTGCTTATCACTCGTGGCTCAGACAGATAGCTGCAATTCCCACCAGTTTTCTAGAGGAGATCAATTATACTACCTCAGAACAGAGCCACTTAATCACACTTTTCGAGTCAAAGAAGAAAGTGCCCCATCCCTGGCAGAGGGGATGGTGAGGACATCCTGACAGCATTCGAGGTTGAAATACCAAATGTTAGACTTGTTCTAATAAAGACTTTTGGATTACTAGACAGAGGTTTGGGTTTTTTTCTTTGCCAAACTGATAGCTACACGCTGCCTGACTTCAGGGCAAACCAGCACTTGTATGGGTGCAATATTTTGTTGGTAGAAATCTCCTTTCTCCAGGAAAGCCTGATCAAAGCAGCCAGAGTATGCAATGATAGGACACAGACCATTTAAAGAATCAGACCCCTTCCCAGGAGGGTAAGCTATGTAAATAAAAAAAGGAAAGAATTCTACGCTGCATGAAAGCAGATTCTTGCCCCACATTGCCAAGGGAATGAACTTAATCACTAATCCTTTGCATGCTGTACAGGAGGCAGAACTCCAAGCCACAGGCCTGTGCTGGTGTAGCAGGAATATCTCCCTGGAGACAGCAGCTCACAAGAGAGATAAAATACATCACAGCTTTGGAGTGACAAGATTGCTATCACAGCCTGTGCCTCATTACTATTTCCAATCTTCAGCACAGATCTGATGCCTTTCTAGGATTAGCCTACTTCTAAAGCTAAAGAAAGTATCTCTTAATTTACCGCATGTTACTTATTTAACACCAGAATCACATTAATTGAGAGTGTCTTTGGACTATCCCAGCATTTTAACAGTACAGTGTACTTGGAATATCATGTAGGACTAGAGAGAGTGAACAGAGCAATGCCAAGTGTGGGACTTGGCTTGAACACAGCATGTTTTAGGTACACAAACACTCTGGCCTCATATCTAGCAGCACAGAAACCAATGGTTTATATCGCCTCCTTTTTTTAAATACTGAGGGGTTTTGCCTCCAAAGATTCCCATGAATGGTCATCTTAACAGAATTATTATAATCTCCATATATGGCTTCACATAATGGAAATAAAAAAAGCAGAACTGCAGACAAGTCAGCCCCCAAAGTTCTGGCCTAAGGATTCCCTGCTTTGCATTCTGATATAAACCTTAATGCAACAAAGTGTGTTATCATTTTTCTCGGGATCAAAAATCTTTCCTAAAATACATTATTTTAGAACACCAACTCAGATGAAACAAAACAAAGTTTGATTATAAAAGTATACACAGGCTTCTAAATACATATTTTGATATAAAAATTATTATTTTTCTACTTGCATCCTTTTCATCACCTTGGCAATTCTCCCCTCACTCCAACACCTGTTTTCGAACAGGGGAGATGGACAACTATTGTGCAACATGAAAAACTACTGGCTTATAATTTATTACCAGTAATGAGTCTCTGCTATTCACCCTGAATTATTCTTCTAAAGGCAAGGCAGTTAAAAGTAATGGGTATCTACTTCAGCTCAGAATAATGAGGACACTAAAAAAAGTATATAAAGACCTGAAGTATGAGGCAGCTTTGCAGGCAGAGAAGTGCTCTAATGGAATGGGCAGTAAGTACACCGACAGCATGGACAAGTCAGAAAAACACATCATCTATCACACTGGAGGACAATTAATAGGTGTGAGGAGCACGGCACATCCCAAGGGCGATTCCCCAGCTCCCTCTCCATGACTTACTTTCCCTCTGAGCCGTAGCTGTTCATGCTGTCCTCAATGGACTCGTGGCTGGCTTGACGGACGGTCCGGCTGGGCATTTCCACAGCCAGCCCAGTTTCTGTGCTCCTTTGGATGGCTCCTTTGAGTCTCCGACCGTCCCCATCTAGGAACAAAAGGGGAGAGAGTCAGCTATTGTTCCCTCAGCCTCTCACAAAAGAGCCAAGAAGAAGCAGAGACAGTCTTTCAGAAGATCTGGCAGCCAGGCAACATTTGCTCTCACACCGTGTTTCGTTACTCAGCCCCGCTTGGGTGACAGCCCCCAGTCATCTCTGGAACAAACCCAGTGCTCAAGTCAGCCATGACCCGGCAGAAACTCAAAACATACATCCCAACCTCCCTGCTCCAACCATTTGTACCCCTTAATAATGAACTAAGTGCAGGGGCATGCAGTCCCACGAGCTGGTACATGGAGCTACCCAGTTTGGGAGCCCAGCAGCAGTAAGCATGAGTGGAGCTGGGGCACACAGCCTGACCTGGCCCCAAAACGCTTCCTAAATCCCATCTTGCTGCCTCAGATGGTGTGGAGCAGTGAAGGGCAGCAGCTCCTGGTGAGCATCGAGGGAGAAGACAGGAGAAACAGGCCAGGCAGCACACCTTCCAGACAGGTCACAGCAGAATAATTTGGCACAGCCAAAACCTTCCCTAGTGGCACCTGGAAAGCATCAGCAGTGGAAAACCCTCGAGAGGACTATTCCCCTTTGCACACGCCCTCAGCCATGGCACAAAGGGAATTAAGTAGGTTCTGATTCCTCCTGGGTGCAGTCTTCAGAGGCTCAGCCCTCTGAAATTAACAGCTGCTATTTTCATCCTCCATCTCTAGCAGACTGTTTCTCAGAACAAACCATGTTATGTAATGAATATGTAATGAATACCATTCCTATTAATTGCTTTAACTGGTGTTAGGAAGCTCTAGATTTCATCCCACATATTGCACTCATCCTGAAACACAGCTGCTACAAGTTTCCTGAACAAAGAAGAATTATCTAAATCCTTCAATTATGGCTGACCATTAATCCGGATTCAGGCAGCAAACCTCTGACCCAAGGTGCTCTCAGAAGCCCACCACCTTTTGAGTATCACCCTGAAGAAGAAATGACCCAACTATCGAGTCTAGAGAACTAGAATTAAGAGCCCCAAATTAAAAAAAAAATCAATCAATCAAGTATTTTCAAACTCTTCAAGAAAAAGGTAGTGTATCTGTAAGAACCTGTCTAAACTCTAGAGAACATTGTTACTTGTGTAGCAAGCTGCTTGACCTAAAACACTTCTCTTTGTGTCTTGGTGTGAACAAGCATGTTCAAAAAAAATAATAAAAACTCAGCAAGATACCAGAAACACTTCCTATCCTACTTCTCAAATTACACCTACACTGAAAGACAAAAGTTCTCCTATAAATACAGCTATAAAGTCCCTTTTCCTCTGGTATCATGAGGTTTCCAACTGGGTAAATGTGCTGGCCCCCGGGCTCTGTACCAGCTGCTGTCTTCACATATGGTGCAGCACGTGTACCAGGTCCCTGTGGGCTATGAGGCTGGGATACGCGTGTTCTGCGTTAATGGTGACTGCCGTTTCTATTGTGTGTGCCTAGAGCAACATATGAAGCACATTGTATAAATCAGCAAGTTATGCAGACGTAAAACATATTTTTAATGTGCTTTCAAAATCCAAACCTTCAGGCAAGAGTAACAATATAAGCATCAATAAAAGCAGAGCCTCGTGAAACGGCCTTGCCTCTGTCTCCAGCCAGTGCAGAACAGTTCCCTTAGACATGCCTCATACAAGCCTTGTGCAGCTGATGGGCTTTGTAGAATCCTTTAGAAAAGCATCCCACAGCCTCGTGGGCAGACTTGATGGTCCATTTAATTTGTCTCGCATCCACCTCCACAAAGAATCTTTTAGTCATGTACATCCATCAGTGCCCATGCCTCCTCGCCCGTGCGCGCTCAGAGCACTCGTCCCTCTGCACTGCCTCAGCCAGTCCTCACGAGAGCCTTTGTTGGCAACCACAGGGCAAAGCAGTAAATGACAGAGATGCAGGAAACAAATTAAAAATGCCCCTCTGCCTAACTATGCAACATCTATTTAAGAAAATCTCTTATTTCCCCAATCTAATGAGATGTGCCTGCAGACATTCATACTTAGAAGTCTATGTGCTGTATCAGGCAACAAAGGAGAGGTTCAGGACAGAGCAAGGCTTCGGGGCAACCCTGGTGCTTGCTGCTTTCTGTTGGCCAGCTCCTGATTCAGGGCTCACGACATACAGCAGGAGGGCCCAAGACAAGGAAAGGCAGCACCATGGAAGACAGCAAGACCGGAGCACCATACCAGAGTCTGTGGCAGCTGGCATGAGGCAAGTTCAGCTGAAGCACCACATGCACAGCTTTGTGCTGCTGGCTTTCTACAAGTGGGTGGTTTTCTAGTACTCCTAATTGCCTTTACAGCTCTGACCTGTGAATATTCTTATTTTTAAAATATATAATGGAGAAACTCTGGAAAACAAGACAATGGGAACAGATGATGAGAATCCTTCGTTCCTCCCCATCCAGACAGAAATGCACAGTGACTCATGCATTTCACAACCATCTCCCATTACTCTGGAAAAAGGTTTATTCAGCCTTTTTCTCCTCCAGTTTCTTTATTGCCCAAAGTTTCCCTCAAACAAGAGGGGAGAAGTAATCTGTTTTGCCAAAGGCAAGCTCTCAAACTGCTTCAACCATAGTCAAGTCTGAAACAGGATAGAAGACCAGCATAAGCATCAGAGATGCCATCAGAAATGTGATACAGGTTCCTAAACCACCCACATAAATCCTTTAGTCAAATTTTACCTGTAGTCAGCATGTAACAAAAAGAGTGTTTTAATCCCGTCAGCTGGGAGAGAATGGCAGATCAGGAGTCACACACCTTGAAAGGGTTGGTGCAGAAAGGAAATGTGTCCAAAGCCACACTGCTTATCTGCAGATTGAAAACATTTCACAAGCAACAGTCACCTACCAGCAGCCTTCCCTGGTCAGTGTGGCACGGGGGCTGTGCCTCCTCCCTTAGCTGAAATCTTGTGCTTCAAAACCTTTGCAAATCAAGAAGGTAAATTATATGCACCTATGAGAGTATGTCCTGGCAAAACCATTTGTCTTAATTGTCAGTGGTATCTGGAACAAATAAGAGTAGCATTGGTATTTTTTGCAGTGTCACCATATTTATTCCCTGCACTTTTTCCAATTAAGCAGTAAATGACAAAGGTTAAGCAGCCAGTCAAGTTTGCAATGCAACACACAGCTGAGGAGCAGATTCTGCTTCAGAATGACCTTGGGAAGGGAATTTTTTTTCTCAAATATCTAGGATGAAGATAAACAGCACCTCGCAGATGCCAACAACCAGAAGGTACAGGCAGACACTTTGCCAAGTTCTCTGCCTTGACAGGCACTTACTCTGTTCAAACAATTTACCTTTGGCTAAGAAATATCTTCTGGATAGCTGTCCACTCTGGATTTGAAGTTATCGAGAGATGACCAATCTGCCACCTGCACAGTTCACTTTACTGCCTGACATTTAGAGGTGTGACTTAGGTTGATCTGGTTTCGTCTTTTACCCATCAAGGTTTTTAGTGCCCTTGCCCACTGTGAGAGCTGCTTTATGTTTTTGCTATGAAGACTTTTCTGCATCATAATCAACTCATCTCTCAATCTTTTTTTGACAAGTTAAACAGACTGATCTCTGTGTTTCTCTTTTTTTTTTTTTTCCTGCCCTTGAGTCTTTTTAATAACCTCCCCAGGTTTTAAATGCCCTTCTGAGAATATGCACAGCAGAACCAGAGACTGTATTTTAGTGCAGAAGTTTGTATAGAGGTAAAAATCAGACTGTGCTCTCACCTTCCCTACTTCTGCTTATGTATCCCAAGACCACAGTAAGATCTCAGTACAGGATTATACCTCACCTGGATGCTGTACAGTCTCTGCCTGTCCCCTGGTATAACCTTGTAGACTGTTATATTAAAAAAATATGTAAGAAAAAGCATTTTATTTGAAGAAAGAAAAAATCCAAGACAGCTCTACACAACTGTTCCACTCTCAATACTATTTACTATCCTTCTAATGTACCTATCACCTGTGAATTCAGGGAGGTTTAAATTCGTGCTTGCTGCAAATCTAATGAAAAAAATGAATAGCACCAGGCCTTCAAAAGACCCTCCTGCCTTTGTTTAAGGCTTTTCCTTGGCAACTGCTTTTTGAGATGTGAAGTTTTTAATCTATTTATCATTATCACATTTTTTAGGGTCATGTTGTTCTAGGACAAAACCCTTACATACTTATCACACTCACCCAGATACCTTCTTCAACAACTCATGAAAAAAAAAAATTGTCTAACAAGACCCATTTTCCCAAAATCCTTCTTGACTGGTATTAATTATATTCCATTATTTTGTTCTTTATTAATTGGATCTCATTATCATGTTTCCTTTAATTCTGTCTGAGTGGTATCAGATCAACTAACCACAAGTTGCCTCCAGACAACCCAGTCATGGATGAAGAGGAGTAAGGTGACCTGCATTACACAGAGCACCCTTTGGAGGGTATTCCTTAAATATATTTGCAACTGTTGACTGCATCGAGAGGCAGCTCTTCTCAAGGGTCATGGACCCTCCTATAGCAAAACCAACTACCACCAAAAACTGTACTTGCCTTGAACTTTGAGAGTGAGAAAAATAAGAGCGGCAATGTCCCCTTTTCTCCCTCAAGGTAAGTCACTATTCCTTGCATCCTCTTCTTTGGCAGGCTAATGCACGACTCTTGGAAGCCCTTCCTCTCTTCTACTGCCAGGTCTCTCCGTGCTCAGGGACTATCAGGCCTTGAAACATCTGAGTTCTGCAAGAGCTCATCACAAGGTCACGATTATGTAATTATTATTTCTACACAAAATTACTCTATCATAGATGTTTATTGAATTGATATTTGAGGGACAGGGTGTGCTCCTCTCACTCCTTCTTCTCTTGTCCCTTCCTTTTCCCCCACTCGGGTACTTGGTATCTTCCTTCTCTTTCCCCTTGTTTTCAATTTTTTCCTCCCTGTTCTCTCACTTCACTAGATGATACCAATACAAAAAGAAAACAGCATGGTGCATGTGCTATTGACATTGATTTAAACCTGAGATTAGGAATTGACTGAATTTCGACTCAATCAGCTTTGCTCCTAAATTAAACAGCCGCTTCCAAACACAGAACACAGTGGTACCCAGAGCACATGGCCAAGCAGCACCAACACAGGCCACCAAATATACACCAAGAGTCTAGCAAAACAGCCTGGGTAGCTTTTTTCCTTCCCAAACCTCACCTTGGGGTGCAGGTTAAAAGGAAGGGTAATCAGTTCGATGCTTACTGTCTGTCTGCTTTTTGCTCCAAAGCTCCAAACAAAATAAGATTTCGTGATTTCCAGCAAAGACTAGTCCAAGCCTGAACACCACCACTGCATTTCTAGGGCTTTTCTTACTCCATCTGAGCAGCATCGATCTGCATCCAGCCATACGTGCTGCAGGGCATCGACCTGAGCACGCTCTGTTCTCTGCCTTCACACCTGGGTTCCTCAGCAACTGAATTATCTGCTTTGCTCCAAAATGAGGCCCAGCTACAAACCAGCACTTATGAATCATGGAGAATTGACAATCCCAGTGGGAAAACAAAGAAAACCACATCTGAGAGAGTTGATGAATCAGGAATGAGCTGGGGGGATAAACATCTGTAAGAGCAAAATGCATCTGCAGCCAATATCCAGGGCTTAGGAACCAGGGGCATGTGGCTGGGTGGGATGGAACCCGACTGCTTGCGAAGGAGTTCTGAGCTGTGCAGCAGTTTATGGCAAATCCTACCACTATTGTTGTCTCAAAGGTGGTCTCACAAACCTTTTCATTTCCCACAGCCACAAACTTCACTCTTAAAGTCAAAACCAAAAAGTCACTTCTCTGAAAAAATCTGCCCCAGAGAAAAGATGACACATGTCAGTTAGGTGATAAAAATTAAGGGAAAACACCAAGCACTCCTCTGCATATTAAGAAGGTCCCTGAGTCCAACAACTGATCTTCACCATAGTTGTGGGCAAAAAGGAGCAATGGGAGTCTCAGATCAGCACCCTGTGAGAATCCTGAAGCACTGCCCTTTCTACCTACTTTTTTATTTTTGGCTACTCTAAGAACAGAGCCAACGCATTAAGTCCTCCACCTCAAACTTTGTCACTACATTGTTGTTCCTAATGGGTTTAAAAATAAAGACTGTTTTCTGTTTAGTCAGATGTTGAATCCCTATAGACATGTGCTAAGATCTGCATGCCATGAATCAATCCTGAGATGAATAAAAGGGTTCCATTGTTCAGATTCAAATGGGAGAAAAAGGGAAAAAAGAGTCTTCCCCCAGCCTTGGGTGAGGGGGAAGTGCCAGGCAGCCTGGCACTCAGAGTGGCTCTTGGGGTGGCCATCACAGGCCCTTTTACATCAGTATCTGTGTTTGCAGCAAGACATGCTGTCCTCCTAAGGGGATGCTACTGCCGAGAGAAAAAAAACCCAACTGGATTGTCACTTCAGAATGCAGTTTAATGAGTTGAACTCAATCTCACCATGCCTGGCAAGCTCTGACATCCTGCCAAATATTCCCTACATCGACATCCTAATGGAGTGTGAATTATGAGCACCTAAAGAGAGGCAGTTTGTTCTGTGCCCCAGAACACGCCAGACTCTCATCACAGCCTGAATAATCCACCAGAAATGACATAAAATGGCTAGGGATAAGCAGGGGCACTGATCAGGCTGTCTGCTTCATTCCCCTTGTCCTAGTTTCAGACACTAATAAAATCACACCCTTTCTTTCAAAATTAAACAGAAAATATTCAGTGGGAAAGAAAAAAAAACACAATTCAATCACTAAATATGTGCAGATTAAGAACATCCATAGGGATGGGAAAGGTCAGTCAGCTCTTACTGCGAGAGTCAGAAAATAGTAAAATTGGAAACTATTTGTATTGCTGTGATACCTAAAGACCCCAGCTAAGGGCTGGGACACCCGACCTGCATGGGCAGCTGAGCCACCTCCTCTCATCCATAGCATAGGCACCAACACATCCACACCTCATGGGCCACTATGGTATTTTAGTAGCAAAAATCTTTCTCTCATTCTCACCTTCAACCCTGCCTTTCCTCATCCCACCGACAGGCAGTAGTCACACCCATGCCCAGGAGCATGCAAATCAAACCAGTTCCTTCCTGAATCTGTCAATTTTTCTTCATACTCCTGGACGTTAAAACAGGTCCAAAAGCATTCACAGGGTTATTTTTAAGCAGCCACCTGGCAGCAGCCTGAGGCTGCTCACTGAGCTCGAGATGCGCAACAGAAACTTCCTCTGCCCCCCTTCCCCATTACACAGCCGTGTAGGGCACAGGAGCTCTGCCAGTCTTCAGAAAGCAACAGCCCTCTTTCTAAAGCCTGACAGTAGCTGAATTGAGGTAGGACAAAGCTAACCTGCTTTCCTCTTCCTTCCTATAAACACTACAACCAGCACCCAGATCCTCTGCTCCCCTACACAGCTTGTCCTGTCCTTCTCTCCCACCACCCCAATGAGATAACCATGGGGGAAGAGCATTTCACCCCCTGAACCTCTCCTACCCCATCAGTGTGGGCAGGGGAAGCACCAAACCCCAAACATCCATTTTTAGGCTTTACTATAGGTTCCTAGCAAACCTGTGACCCAGCCCAGAGCCCCAGCTCCTCAGCCACTTTACAGGAGGAAGGGTTTTCTCCTCCAAACTGGTCCAGGCTGCAGTTTGCTTTAAATCCAGCCACGTCTGCAGTTCAGCAGGTCTCCCTCCCCAGTGAGATGTTATCATCTCTTGCAGGATGGGTGGTGCACTGGTAGAGCATAGATTTTGCTTCCTGGACATTTTCATATTTTATACTAGGAAACTGTGATGTATTTTTTTCTGCTCCTTTTGTGGTTAAAACCAAAATCATGATACTATTTTTAATTTTCACCTTTTTGATAATTTATCTATATTAAAAAAAAAATTATAAAAAAAAAATCATTTAAACATGGTTACAGAAAAAGTTCTGCAACTAACTTGTAGCCAGGAAAATGACTTGAAGATTTTCTCCTTCGCTAACAAAAGAAACTAATAACCCAAAAGGTAAACATACATATTCCACTATCAGTGACTTTTAAATACTTTTTTAAACTACCATTAAAATTTGTTTCGATTTTCACCGTAAGAAAGTTACAGCACTGTAACACTAACAAAAATGTTCATTTGTTTCTGAGTATTTCATGGGAACTACTTTGCATCTTGATTCAACTCCTCAGAATTCTTTCCATGTCTCTATTTTGTTTTGCTGCAAGATCCAAATATCTTCATCTGACAGCTGCTTCTGCATTTTTATTTTTGTAAGAAATAAAACTGAACATGCTGCCCCTTTATCTTCCCCCAATCCACCAGGCTTTGCAGGAGAGTCTGATTAAAGAAATATCCATACGAATACAGAAAATCCACTGTTGTCCCGTGTCTCCAGCAGCCCAGCAGGGCCACCTGAGCACTGACCTGTCAGCAGGGCTCCTGGGATAGGCAAGCCTGGGATGGCTGATGCTGCACCAGTCACCCCTGGGAAAGCTGCATAGCAGGGACAGACACCTTCCAGGCCTTTCTCCATCTTCTGCTGCTTTTGTACTTGGGCAGGGGCTGACAACTTCAAAAAAATTTAAGAAATCTTACTATAATATTTATAATGCAATAAACCACACATATATATACACAAGCACATATCCTGGTTGCACAGAAATGAGGGTATCCAATCTTGGCACCTCTTGGATTGTGTGGTTTAAGCCTAAGTTTAACTTCCCTCTTTGACATTTGCCCACCTGGAAGACCTTGCGGGTCTCTTACCAAGGGTCTGCTAGCTCAGAATATGTCAAGTCACAGCAAGTTCAGCTGATGGGTTAAGAGAACAGGCATCTTTGGCACAGCCACAGGCAATTAATAACAATAAATAACAGATATTATTAACTCATTTTATTAAAACTACTACGTTGTAATATTTATTGCCTCAAAAGCCGGAGGAAATGTCAGACGTAGTGCTAACAACCATCATCACTTGAAGACAAAATGTTCTCAGTTCAAAACTCTTCAACCATTGACAATTATGAAGATCTGGGCATCAGGAAAACATGAAGAGCTGAAATGTGAGGGGCCAGTTTGTCTGCCAGGGCCATCCCAGGGTTTTCTTCTTGTTATTTCACAAGGAGGACCAGAGGTGGAGCCAGTGCGTGTCCCTGTGGCTGGAAGTCCTCCAGCTGACCAACATAAGTTACGAAAGCCAGGTCAGGATCTCTGCTTAATTACGAGCGAGTTGAACCAGAGCACTCTGTCCTAATTTTGCTGTCCATCTCACACTATTAATAACTCTAAGGATGTTGCTTAAGTCCACAATCTGAGACTAAGATGCAGAAAATTTAGAAGAGGATCACAAAAATAAGGTGACTTCACAAAAATAAAGCAGCTAGAAAGCGTCATCTTAACAGAAGGAAGCCGTGAGATAAAAAGCTGCCCTGCCTACGCTGCGCTAAGCCAGGAAGCTTCACATGAGGCTGTTGTGCCCTTCCCAAGCCTACTGAACCTGCCTGCTCCTGAAAAGGCCCAGTGTCATGCTTTTCACTCAGTAACTCATTAGAAGAAAGCAGGGGCCAAAATTACTTCAGCAGTCATCCTGCAGGCTGTGTTTTCCTGCTGCAGCAGGGGACTCAGGTCATGAAACTCCTGAAGGCAACAAAACTTCTCAGAGAAGCTGACCCACCACTCCACCCAGGGGATTTATCATGCTCAGCTCCTGTGTTTTGCTTTCACTCAGGATATTACTTTTAAACTGAGATTTATCAAACCTTTATTACCCAGAGACACCTTCTCACAGTATTTGCAGAGTCTGCAGATCTTGCACTTCTCTACCAAATTTGGTTGAAACTCGAAAAGTACGTGCAAGGTAGAGAGATGGAGAGGGGAGGGTGAGGACAGGGCTTTGTTGAAAGGAAGAAATAACTGCATCCCTCAAATTCACAACTAGGGCAAGTAAAGCTTAGTTTTAGTAGACAAAATTCAGGGGGAAAGAGCCAACAAGGCCAGATTTATTAACAAATTTTTTCCCTTTTCTTCTGTCCCTTTTAGGAGCAAGCATCTTTGTCAAGACCACGTGTGTGTGAACACAGAGTGAGCAACAGCCTTGCCACTGTCAATGAATCATGCAACCCTTTGTTCATTTGTTATAAACACAGTTAAAAAACAGAGCCACATTTCAAACAGGCATGAAGCCCCAGAACCCTGAAGTCATTCATAAACTAGGATCGCAGTGCAGAACTGTGCTCAGAATAGCATTTGATTTGTGTTTAGCTTGGGTTGTAATTACTTCATCATATTTTCCTTAAGGAAATGAATGATCAAATTCACAAGGAGTTGACTTTAATTATACACACTGCTTAATAACTTGCGTCCATTTGGAAGCAATTATTTGATCCACTGTGGAATCAGAGAGGGAGAGATGATGGTCTAGTTTCCAGAGAAGTCAAACAATTCCAGGCATTCAACTTCTAATTTCTCCAGACGATAGAACTATTGGTGTCAGGCCTCACCAGAGAAGCTCGCAGGTAGACCCTGTAGCAAATGCTGAAGGAAAGACACAAGCCAGCACATTCTTCCCCTCCAATTCCACACGTTGCTTTGATCAGAGACACCCTTCCACGGCTTCACAGCCACGCAGTGCCTGCTGTGCCTCGTGACTACAGCATCCCACCACAGGTACACTGACTGGAACTATGTGCTTCACAAGTGGTACAAAACAAAAGTATGAGGACCTTCAATTCCAGTAGTGCTGGAGCGGCCGGCACAGCGGCTGGCTGCGGCTCTCAACTGCCTGCGAAGAGCCCCGTGTTTTTTGGCAGGGACAGAGAGGGTGGAGCACAGCAGCAGCCCAATTTGCTCTCTGGTCCTCCATGAATGAGAGCTCTGCTCTTGCAAATGGATCCACTACACTCATACCACTTCTCTCGTATGGATCCCTTCGTAAGAGCCCAAGTGCGTGGTGCTGCTTGGGTGCAGTGAAAGGAGAGCGTCCTGCCCTGCCTGACCATGATTACTTGGCTGTAGGCATCTCTGGACAGCTGGAAGAGAATGTTAGGCTTCAGTACCCAGGAGTAGGACAGAAGCAGTAGTATCTTACTTACTATGTAAAGTGATTCATGGTGACTAAGAAATCAAAGTGGTAAAAAAACTGGGTTTCAGAGCACAGCAAACAGCCCTGCCAATCATACGCTGTAAGTATCTTCAACTGGTGACAAGTTGAGCCATTAAACATGGAAAACACCATCCAACAGCAAAAAACAGAGGTGCTGAAATTTAACTTACAGCCTCCTAAGGAAAAAAAAGACAACACACTCAAGCAAAAATTTTCACAGCCCAAACCCTAGAGACACATGCAGACAGACTCTCATCTGAGTGATAAACTCTCCCACAGACGGACACAGCAGACACATAACTGCCTCCTACACTGTTTTTCTGCATGCGTAAAACCAGTACTCAGAAAAACATCCCAAATTCTCTGAAGTCCATTGGGAAATTCAGTTCAACATTTGTCTAAGCAGAGTAGTGAGCTTCCAATAAATAAAGGAAAAAAAGCCTCTGGTCAAAGGTGGAAAATAAACCTAACATCTTAATTTCTGCTGGAAGATATTGGAGAACATTGGAAACCAACCAAAATATTGTATGTCTGATTACTGGGGATTAGAGGAAAAAAAAAAAAAAGCAATCAATTTAGCAGATGAGTAAATTTTAGGAGTAATACTGATATCTAGCTTTTTCAATTAGCAACCATCAGGTGCAAGTAGAATTGGTACTTTGTCAAGAAGAGACAGACTATAGCGTCCAGTACTGTACTGTTTTGTGTTAATCCCTCCCAGCATGGAACAGCTGTGCACCTGCACTGACTTGTGAGGAGCGGGTGGCTGTTGCCAGCACAGCTACCCCGTGACATGCACATGGCAGCAAGTTCACCAAAATCCCATGATTTGAGACAGGTAGTTCTAGATACGTTTTACAGACGCAGCAAGGATGAGCAGAAGCTATAGAGCACCTTGCCAAATTCTCGCTCACTACTGAGAGAGAAAAAAAAAAATAACAGATGAAGAAATAAAAGCGGGGACTTGTGATCTAGTCAGGATCAGTCTTGCAGATGACACTGCCAGCTCAAGATCACACATGTATTACAGATCAATACGTACCTTTATGTTAAAATTATTTTTTAACTCCTAAATAACTGTTAAAAAGCCCCACCATGTTCAACAGAAACCTCAAAGCTGTGCAGGCAGCAGCAGCCCAACGGTAAGGAAACAAGGTGAGGCCATTGAGCATTAACCTTCCTTAGGAAGCATCTGCATCCACATAACTTGCTTCCTTCTTACACCTGCAGTGAACTTGTACTTTAGAGAGACAGGGAATTACTGCAGAGTCCAGTGGAGAGCCACAATGATGAGGTGCCTGGAGCATCTCAGTGCCCAGGAAAGGGTGGAGAGCCCTGGGGCTGTTCAGATGGAAAACAGAAGCCTGAGAGGGGATCTGATCAATGCTGATCAACATCTAAAGGCCAGGGGTCATAAGACTTTTCAGTGGTGCCCAGTGACAGTCAAGGGGCAGCAGATGGTTTCCAGAAGTTCCTTCCAACCCCTGCCAGTCTGTGATTCTGTCCTCAAAAACCAGGCTGACATAAGGAGGCCTTTGGATTTCTCACAATGGTGCTGGCAAGGTCAGGGAAGCACAACCCTACCCCACCACCGGCTGCACGAGTGCTTTGCTGGGCACAGTAACTGCGGCAGTGACCTGGCTGCACACAGCCACCTGCTGCATGGCACCCATGAGGGGCTGGAGCTGGACCACTGGGCTCCAGCCTCCACATTCATTTCACTGACACAGAAACAAACCTAAGGAGGAAGGACACATAATTTTGAGAGTGAACTTCAGAGAGACACCCTCAGTCCCACGTCATGACTTGATTGTAAAGTGAGCCAAGTGAAAAACGGTCCTTCTTCCTCCTTCTGCCTGCAGAGTTCAAGGCTCCGTTTCCTTGGCAACAAAAAAGAGCATCACAACAGCCTCCTCACTAGCAAATGACACACAAAAATGTGTCCTTTTTTTCTCTCTGATGTCTTTTATCACTAGGGAATAAGGCTGAACTGAGAACTTGCCACTCCAAGAAGTTCTTCAATATCCACTGCTATTGAAAATATCTTTGGAGTCTTTAAGCTTGTCCAGAGATAGGTAGTGAGTCAGGGATTTTAATTTATTAAGTTAAATTTAAAAAAGAAACCTTGCTGAAGTTCACCTTTAAAGACAAATTACAGAACTTGAGGAGTTTGGGGGAAAAAATGCAGCTCATAAATTTAAGATCTGTATTTTAGATTCCGTTAATATTCACTTTTGAAAAGCATTAAAAATGAAGATTACAAATTTAATAATGTAACACATGGGAGGAATTATTCTCCTCCCTATATAAAAAGGCAATTTGTTCTTGACTATAAATTGACTTTCTATTACTGTCATTAAACCAGCATAATGTGCTAAAATTAGGGTCTGCCCCACTAGAACTCTGTGGCAACCCACAGCCTTGGAAGACATGCTAATGAGGTGAGAGGGGCAGCAGACACTGTTCCCTGCCAAGGAGCAGATACCTCCTTGCTGCACATCTCTGTGGTGCTGCTGGACAGTAACAAAGGTTCAAACAACAACGAGATGAAAATAATGAGGGGAAAAAAAAGTCAGGAGCACAGGGAGACCTTAAATCACGAGTCAGTGGAGGCTGGGCCAGCATCCTGAAGAAACATCCAAATAAATCTGGGCAGCTACTATTCGCTGGGTTATGAGGTGGATACTCACAAAAGAGGCCAAATACAGAGCTGGGAGAAGGGGTCTCTCCAGGAAGAAGCCAGGCTTTGCTGACAGGTTTCACCACCTGTTTAGCTGTGCATTGCACAGGAATGTGTCAAACTTGTACTGCTGGTGACCACGAGGACAGACTAGTGCCTTGTCCCAGCACTCATCTCCTTCATGAGTTTCCTCCATGGTGTTGGACTCTCTTGCCATCTCCCCAACTTTCACGAGACACCTTTGCAGACACAAAACCCCCTTACTCCTTCCATTTTGCCAGAACAGAGAAATAAGATCCCTATCCTCACACTGCAGTAGCCTCTCATTTGCTTCCTAAACTGTTTCCAAAATGTCCCTCCTCTGTAGCTTGTGCAATAGATTTAATGGGTGTCTCACATGATTTCCCTGCTCCATCTGTGTCCAGGCCATCAAAGCAGGCCAGTTCCCACCTATAGAGCTTCTCCCCTCTCATTCAACATGCTCACATTTAATGTCACACATGCTTGTACCATAAGGGATGATGCTGCAATGCCAACATGAGAACCTACCCAGAAGCACCAGTATTAAAACACATATTCAGTGATTTCCTCAAACAGACAACTACTTACAAACAGCTCCACCGAAAGAACATTAAAATTATACTGTCAGATCTTCATTGTCCCTTGTGCCACAACTTCTCTTCCATCTGTAAGTTACCAATGGGTTATGACACTTCTTCAATAATAAAAGAAACCTCTGCTACTTCTCAGCACTAGCACATTGCTCTCTTTCACCAGCAACATACATACACGGCTGCACGTTAATTCCATCATTTGCTTTTGGCTTTTTTTTTAACCTGTTTCACCCGTACTTTATGCAGCAGGCAGGCAGACTTGCTCATGTCTTAGTCACTTCTATAAGAAATCTGAGCAATTAGCACTGAGAACTGAGTTTATAGCACCTGCTGATGGTTCTCACCCTTCCTTTGCTCATTAATTGTCCCAAGTTTTAAAAGAAAAGTTGGTATTTATTCAAGATTACCAAAAAGTAACACTGGTCAGCACACCCAGAAGGTGCCCTGTTCCTGAGCAAGCAGGCTGGCATGTCAGGCCAGCACAGGACCTTCAAGCTCTAACGGGTAGTTTTGATGAAATGTGCCCCTCACTCTGTGACAGGTCAGTTCTCACTCACACTGCCAATGACTCTGAGTGCAATTATCAGTATTTGCTTAAAAATTCCCATTTACCCAGATACCCATTCAAAGAAGCTTAGCAGTTGGAAATGAACATGAAGAGGACTTGTGATAACCAGAGCAAATCCATTTGCAAGTCTGACACATGCACAGAAAGCACTTTGCATTCTCACCGAAGCCTGGCTTCAGTTTCCCTGCTGAAGCAGTTTCCAGGTCATAACATCTGCAGATGTTTGGAGGTCTGTGCTTTGTCCTTGACCCGATTTGGAGAAAGTTGTTATCTTTTGCTTCTGCTCTGACTGCACATTTTAGACTAAACCATTAGGCAGCACTTAATTTTGAAGTCACTAGTAAATGTTAGTTCTCTAGAACCATGAATGACTCGTACAGCTCTTTGGTATCGAGCAAGCCGCTCTCCTTACTGGCCTCCTCTTTTAACCCTTCTCCTTAGAAATGTAATTTTACCAAGCATGACTCAGCTTTCTGAATGTTACACAATATTTGTCTTTCTGCTAAGACAGGTGACTTTTCCCCCTGTATTGTAGTGTTGCATACAACAGCTTTCCCTCCCAACAGCCCCTCCCTTCTTTGCACAGCTGCTTAACGAATTCAAAGTATGACATTTCATTTTCCACAGCGAGGTATAAGAGAAGCTGTAGACCATCACTGTGAGATGAACTAGAAAACACAGAAGGCAGCAAGGCCTGCCCACCACTCAGCTGCACTTCTCTCACCAGCACCCACTATCCTCTGCAAGACTCAAGCGTGTATTCAACTCAGCAACAAACTTCACCAAACAGATCAAAATGTCAGATTTAAGAAGTACATACAAACTTCTATATACAACACAGTTTCTCAAGCCCCAGAGATTCTCTCCTCATTTCTGATACTGGATGTGCTATCCCTCCCTGGTCACTTGGATGCTTTACTCAAACAGTTACAGGATCCAAGTGAATTTAAAGCCTCGAAAGACTTCCCAGAGCACTGCACAAATCCCTCTGATGTCGCCCACACAGGAGGCTACAAATTGGCACCAGCAGTCATCAACATTTTGTTTTGATCTTTTGGCAAACAAATCCACCCTCTGAAATGTTTGCAGGATGCAGAGATAAAAAGCAGTAACGAATAAAGACTGAAGAATTTTGAAGGATTTATTTTTACCAAGTGATCAATACCTTCTGGCAGCCTTCCTTCAACTCTAATAATACCAGTGAGGACAGCAATCCTCATCAGGTTTTGCTTGCTGCTCTACAGAAATTATCTAATTAACCATCATGAGCCATTCCTGAAAAAAAGAAAGTATTACCTGAAGTTCTTCTACAGCAAGAAAGACAAAGAGGATGAGCATTGGGAAGGGACACTGATGGACAAAACAAGGTTAGAGTTAAGTAGCTCCAGTCCCCGCACACCCAGCTTAGTAACCACACAGTCCCTAAGTGGCCAGCTACAGGAAACTGGTGTATTGTTCATGCCACAGAGCAAGCCATGGTTTTGCTTTGCCAAGTGATAAAGCATCAAGGCAGCTGTCCGAGCCAACTAACAAATACATAAATAAATAAACCTCAGCAAGTTTGCTGATGACACCAAACTGGAAGGAGTGGCTGACACAGCAGCAGGCTGTGCTGCCAGCCCGAGAGACCTGGACAGGCTGGAGAGCTGGGCAGGGAGAAATGTAATGAAATTTAACAAGACCAAGTGTAAAGTGCTGCATCTGGGGAAGAACAACCTCATGTATCAGTACAGGCTGGGGGCTGATCTATTAGAGAGCAGCTCTGGAGA